>MU280860.1:0-130924 GCA_022385605.1 Xylariaceae sp. FL0594
TTGTCTCCTGGTCCAGCCTGTTGCCCCTCACTGGGCCTTTCTGGTCACCTTTTTGGCCTCTCATCCGGCCTCCTGCTTGTTGGTTCGTAACAATTCCTTACTGGCCCAGTGTTAGTTGGATTGTTACATTATTGCTTTAGCAATAATAATTTTAACTTTATCTAGGCTTTATGGTATACCTATATTAAAATAGTTAATAAAGTTTATCAACCAGATTATTAATGCTATAAAAATATAAAATACTTTAAAAATAGTAAGTTATATAAATATAAATAAAACAATTAAATCAGTTTTTTTTAGATTTTAATAGTTTAATATAAAAACAAATATTAAAAAATATATATAAAAATGTTTTAAATGTTAATAAAATAAAAACCTTTATTATTTTCTATATAGTTTACTTAATTTTATAAAAATTTTACTATAAACTATAATATATTATTACTATGGGTTTTATTATAAACTTTTTAATATTTAGTAAATAAATTTTAATTTAAGTTATAATAAATCTTTTTATTAAAATAGTACATTTTATACTTTTTTTTAAAAAAAATAAAAAAAAATAAACAATTTGCAAAGCGTAAGTGAAGGAAGAATAGGGTATCATATATTTCTCAAGCTCGTACTATATAATACAGGACGACCCTCCATTATTCCACCAAGAATTGGATATCCCCCTTCCATATCCATCCCATTACTGTCAACCATTAGAAATCCTCCTTCCCAGTCCCCGGTGATGTCGTAGTAACCAAACGCCCAATCTAAGCCTTGCACTTGCCGTGCTTGACGATGTCGTGGAGGCCATCGTGGCAGTTGATCTTGTCGCTGTCGCCGACGCAGCGGCGGATGTAGGAGTTGCCGCTGTAGAGGGAGCGGGGCTCGTTGTTGCCGTCGCAGTCGCCGAAGTGCAGGCTCCAGCCGTCGATGAAGAAGACGTAGTTGCACGGGTTCGTCACGAGCGGGCCGAGCGAGACCGTGTTGGGGCAGGCGCTCTTGCCCTCGATCCAGACGACCCACCAGTTCTGCTCGTTGGACCGCTGGATCTGCTGGCCGTAGCCGATGTTGGGGGCGTCGCGCGCGACGAGCTCGGAGGTGTTCTTGACCGCGGGGGCGGCCATGACGGAGGCGGCGGCCACCAGGGTGGTGAAGAGGGCGGTGAAGGCGTGCATTTTGATTTTTGTTTTTGTGAGATCCGTGGAGATCGGTTGATTGGTGGATGGATGGATGGTAGAAGGAGGAGGATGCTTGTCTTTCTTGATGGGATGGGATGGTGGTGGAAAGAATTTTATGTCGAGATTCAGCGCGAAACGCTCCTGTTTATATATTCAGTCACCAACACCGTCTTGTCACTTCAGCCTCACTCCGGGTGAACAGAAAAGGGGGGAAGAAAACTCATTCCACCTTCCTTCTTAGGAATCGAGCCTCCTTTGCTCACGAGATTTCCGCTGTGTCTCCATCGTTACCGTCTCTCCACATCACTTAGTTAGAAACCCATCTCAAGAATCGACGCTCAAGAGGGTGGTAAAGCCTAGGATATCCGATCAGCCAAGCACTCGCAAGACCAAAACCTTAAATGAATTATACCACCTAAGTCCTCACAGAATACCCTTACCACACCTCAAAGTTGAACCACGGCGAAATTTTGGGCCAAGCTAGGGGTCCAAGTGAACCCACAGCCGATGGGGAGGAAGAGATCCAAGTGCACTTGGCAAGTAAATATAGAACAACCACAGCCTAGCAAAGGGTCCTTTCCCCGCTACCAGGTCACCGGTGCCAAGCTAACGCAACATATACACTTCTTTAGAGCTCTAGAGATGGTTGTCCAATTTCACTCGAAAATCGCGGCGGTCACAGGTGGAAACACTTAGGTAACACGATCGAAACAGGCAGTTGCAGCCGACAGCTCTCCTGTACAACATCACGTTAGAGGGAGAAGGACGGCTCCTCATCACAGCGGCCGATTACCGTGGGCTTCATAATTATACTACCATGGTTTCCATGTTGAAATATAGGTCCGTGCTGCAGAAGTCCAGACAGAGTTAGGTTTTGATGTTAACATTGCAGTCAGCCGTGGACCAAGATGTTACCGATATTGTTACCATCCCGCACGCGAAAACTCTTTTCTCAGTTTCCATGCAGTGAACCAGCTCCAAAGGCACTGGCAAGACAACAAATAAACCCTATCCCTGTCGCTGAGGTCGGTCTGTTACGTAATAAGCACCCTTTAGCTCCAGCAAAAAAGTACAACAGCGCCCAACCAGGGGGAAGTCAGGGCTTTAGTTAGGTACGCGGACATCAAATTACAGACTCTGACGTCCTTTTCTTTTCTTTTTTTCGAACACAACCAATGAAACTCTCTCTTAACCGGTCGTCAAGAGTGCCGTCATATCCGTCCAATATATGACGTGAAAGCCGCTGTTGGCTCTAGCGCAGGTACCGGTTTTGCTCCAACAGACCGTCTCAAGTTTTCATCGTGTCTAGACTTAGGGGCACGAAGTTGACATCCCTGGGCATGAAGAAGAGGTGAAGGGGTGTCATGCCTCATGGGATAAGTGTGAGATATATACACAGCGTCAAATGGAGGGCACAGAAGTGAAGTGAGCGAGTTCCGGTAATTGCACCAAGTTCCTGTGTGAAATATATAATCTATATTATCAAAACACGATCTAGAAGACTACCTTGGTAGATAGATCGGGGTGGGGATATGCAGATCAAAATCTGCATAAAATATCTACTTTATAGATCCATCTATTAATAATTATTAGGTTGAGATTCAATCGTATTAACTAAGACGCTATTCAGAAGCCGGCGTCGGGGCGGTTTCGGCCGCGTGAGACGGCTTACTTAAGGTCGGAGACGGCGCCGAAAGTTGTGGGGAATTACTCGGCTACGTATTTCCCAGAGACATTGTCCTTTTCTAATTCATGCGAATTGGTAAAAAGCCATGATCCTGACTCCTGAAACATTATACATGAGTGCTCTCAACCCCTATTAGGAGAAATCGCCCAGCCGTGCCCGTCCCTTTGGACTGTTCTTCTACTAAACTTTTCTGATATTCAGTCTGGGATTTGCTGAACGGGCACCCTGCCTTGTGCTGGACGGGCGACTCTTGCCAGATAAAGTCCAGTAAATAAGAGGCAGGCCTGATTCCCCGTACAGCAAATTTGTATGCACAGTATACCAGCTCAGCCTCTCAAACCCCTATTGTTTGTAGTATGCCCGGGGAGCTACACACACGCAGAGATCTCATAACAAACAGTTTCTAGCGTTTTCAGGCCTATTCAACGCAGAGAGCCACATACACAGAGACCACCCACACAGGGAGAGACCACACACACGCAGAGAGACCATACACACGTAGAGAAACTCATAAGATCGACACCCGACAGGGGCATTGTCAAAAGCCCTGGAGGGAGTCCTGCTCCTGTCTATGAGAGAAGTCTGAAACTGAGATAATCAGCAATGTGGATTGCTAGGATTTTCCGTATTTACTGTGTACAGTTGAGAGAGCCCCCCTGCAGTGGGTAACCAAGTATTGGGACAGCAGTGCTCCGTACAGTACTGTAACCTAGAGTCTACTTACCAGGCAAGACTAACGCCAAGCTCAAAGACTGATCCACAGCGATGACTCTAACTCAGGCGCCCTAGAGCCACCAATGAGCTGTCAACTCAGGCCAACTTGAAAGAAACAGTCCTGATACATGAGATACGTGAGAGATTTTCACAACACACCTAATGGGATTGAACAAGGCTCTTTCAGCTACTGCAAAAGTGGCGTTACTGCGGGAGCAACTAGATCATTGTTGGAACCAACAGGCTACTATCGTCCGGCTCCCACTTCGTGAAACCGCCGAAACCCAGTCGGCCTCCAGGGGGATAATCAGGCAACAACGTACAGAAGCGCCGTGACGGGGGCTGGTATGGGTCGAGTCGCATAATGGGTCTCAGACTCAAAGACGTCTACACCATCGCTTTCTCATCGGATTGGAGGTAAGGACAAAACTGAAATTCTGCGTGTACATTGACATTGTGTGAGTTCAGGTTAGTGAACATTTCATGGTAGCTGGCCATGGCTCCAAGAACGAAAATGATGTCCGTCTGATGGACCAGAACCTACAGATTCATCAACTTCTTCTCCCTTCTTCCTGTTACGAAAAACCCCCCCTCAGGCGCCCTAGAGCCTCGCTTCTTCACGCCAACTTCCCGGCCCGCTATCCTCCAACAGTCTAATGGCCCCCGTCGGCCTGTCAACTAGGCTGCCATTTGGGGTGCGTGATCAGCACTTAGTCTGCCTTGCGATGCGGCCCCCCGTCAAGACTCTGAACCAACAGAGGCAAACTGCGATGCTGGTCAAGCTAGAGGACTTTTGGCCTCGCATTCACCAGTTAAGTTGCTACAGACTGACCAACTTTGACACGGATTAGGGGGGCAGATATGCATGCAGCATACGCGCCCATGGCAAGAGATGAGCCAACAAACTGTATGGAAGAAGCTTCGGACAAATGTAACCATGGAGGCGCGAGGCATAAACGATTATATAAAGGCTTCAATGGCCCTATTGTTGGAAGAAAGTCGAAAAAGATCATCATCATCACAGAAGCTCAATTCGGAGTTTGTTTTATTGCAAGCCTTGGCTACGAGACCCCAGTTCGAGGCTTAACCCCCATCTGGCATCGTCATCATCCCTCGCTCTTTCAGTCGAACATATTCGGCAGCTAAATCTGTCCCTGTCACCAGTCGTCTACTTCAATAATTCTGTCAACCAGACACGGCCGAGGCATCCTGTCAACCATTCCATCTTCTTTAACACCCTGTCATCATACAGTTCTACACTATTAGCCCCGTCGTCTACAGAAATGACGACTGCGATGCGGCAAAGTTTAGGCACACAGGACTTTGGTGTCAGCCCGTGGGCGAGAAGGCCAGTCACTACTTTTACCACGTCCAGGGCATTCAGGGCGAGTTTCAGTACCAGTGCCGCGTGGACTACAACCCCAATACCTCCCAAAAGTTGGAAAAGGTGTGCGATGCCGCGACGACGCTGAAGAGCATCACCTCTTCCGAGCTAAAGCACATCATGGAGTCTGTCCATGTGGCGAAAGACCGCGAGTTCTCCTGCCAGCACTGGGTTGGAAACGCCTTGGAGAAGCTTGTTGAAGTGGGGCTCTTGACGCAGCAGCAGTCTGATGATGGACTCGATAATATGTTAGCTGTGGTAGCTCAGGCTCGCTACTGATGGCTTGCCGTCGTGGAGAGAAAGGTTGACGGCCGAAGTGGTTTTGCAAGCTCGGAATTTGGATAGTGTGAAAGGAGTTGGCTATGCGACAAATGTGTAGTTAGTTGTTATATTTAAAGTAGTGACTGAAGAAGATGGAAACACAGCAGGGCAGCTTGTTTTACCAGTGTCGGGCCTTACAAAACAGTATCTAACCTACCTTCTATTTCTACATTTTTTTGCCTGTGGTTTACAGCCTTAAAATTGACACAGAGAATTGAAATGATTTGAAGGACAACGGTATTTTGCCTGGAAATGGGTCACCTAACCTTAACGGTCTCGGGATTAAGTCATTTTGTAAGTTGGTGACCATCTTGGTGACAGTCTTGGTGGCCGTCACGAGGTACTTTTAATTACCCCCATGATGTTCCACGCTAATGCAGGTATGTGCCTAACAGCAAGAGAGTGCGGGTACGACAATATATCGCTCTAGGTAAGTACTATGTATGTAGGTATGTGAGATACCTAAGTACTTAAGTACTACACCACACCGCCGAGCTTTGTTCTCCGCCTCTAGGCTTTATCCTCATCACACCAGCCTGAGTTCATTGGGACAAACACATAGAATTCTAGAGGCATTTCTGAGGTCCAGGCTCGTCTTTTGAACCCCCTCTCTGACAACATAGAATATATTTGTGCGATGGACGGGCTGCAACCTCCGGGCTCAAAGAGCCTGAAGACTCCGCCAGACGGTGATCAGTCCCCCAACGATGTCAAAGCCAGCGCTACGACAGAGCAAGAAACAGAACGGGATACCGGAACAGATCCTTCGACGGAGATGGGAAAGCTAGAAATTGATGGCGGTGCGAATACCTCAGGAGACTCACAGCCCGGGGACGGGGATGAGAGCCAACCAAGTCAGTTCCCCAAAATGCGTCCAGACAGCTGACCGTTTGTTTGCTCAACTGGCGTTTCTAGAGCCGGTGGTCCTACACGAGTTGTACTTGCGGAAGGTCATCTTGTATCCCAATGGTGTGGTCTGCAAGTCTAGCCAAGGTCTACCCATCGCAGAGGCGAAAGCATTAGAGGTTGCCTCCGAAGCTGGACTTCCTGCCCCGCGCTCATTCGGGGGATTCAAGGCACCTTTTGAAACCATATGCAATGGCAACGAGATCCCCGATAGCGGCACTGTCTACGCTGAGGGATTTAGCCCAGTGATCCACGTACACATGTCGCATGTCCCCGGTCAGCCTCTGGATAAGCTGTGGAAGGACATGGCGGAGGACCAGAGGAGGAACATTGCCCGACAGCTTGGGGAGATTGTCAAGAAGATGAGGGCAGTGCCTCCGCCTCCCAACTACATCGGCACCTGCGACGGAAAGCAGATCAGGGACCCTAGACTCTATGACACGTACACGGGCCCGACATGTGACAGCGAGCAAGCCTTTAACGAGTGGTTGATATCCGAGATACGCAGTGTTGTGGCTCCCCTCGTGAAGGAAGCATTTGCCCGAAGGTTGCGGACGGGTCACCGCATTGTCCTGTCGCATTGCGATCTTACGCCTAGAAATATCATGGTCGACGAGGAGGGGAAGAACATCACGGGCCTTATTGACTGGGAGAATAGCGGGTGGTACCCGGAGTATTGGGAGTATGTGAAATTCTTCCACAGTTACTCTACTGATGGCTGGAGAAACTACGCAGAGTATATCTTCCCAGAGATCTATCACGATGAGCTGATTGAGTATACTGCATTATTACGGTATCAGAAATGAGTCAGCATAGCAACAAGGCTGGGATATGGTAGATTCTATGGTTTGCATGGCCCACGGGATGCAGAAAAACAATGCTACGAAACTCACAACTATACACATAAGTGCTACAAAGACGCGAGTGAAGGAGAATACCCCATTCGCAGCATGTTTTACATGCCCCCTCCATCCCGGGCGGTCATGAAAGCTAGTCGCCCCATTACACATGTGAAGACCCTTCAAGTGGCTATTTCACAACTCTAATAATGTTTTACTTTATGATAGTCTACTGCAACACAGTCCCTTTTACTGCTCCAAAAGCAACAGATTGAGTACGGCCAGGCAGGGGTGGGCCAGAATGTGAAGCTATCTACATTGGTGCTAACCTAACCTAGTGGCAGAGAACATATCACGTGCCTAGGAAGGGTCAAATCTATACTGCTGTACAGCATACATACTGTTGTGAATTAATTATGTAGGAAGTACTCAAGATTGAAACGTGCCAAGCTGCGTTCCCCGCCGTATCTCCTCCATCGCGTAGTCATGAAGCTCCGCATCATTCGACCCCTCCTCGCTCCTGTCGTTGTTCTCCCACGGGAGGTCATTCTCCAAAATAGGGTTGCTGTCCTTGCTCGAGTACACCACGTCAACCGTGAACTCGACTTGTATAGCCGGCCTGGTCAAGTTCGATGATCTCAAGTGCTCCGAACTCGCAACCCGGGGGATGTCATCGTCGTCGTCGAGGATGGCGCGTCCGAAGAGGGCCCGCCATCTATCTTTCCAGAACAGGTATTGGATCGTGGAGAGAGAGGCGACGGATATGCCGACGCTGGTCTCGACCATGGCCCAGTACAGGGCTTTTGCTAACCCGGCTGATTTAATGAACAAAAGGTTAATGCATGTCGAAATGGGATAATAGCTGGGGGCGTTGGGAGGACTGACTGAATCTGTGCTCGGCGGTAGCTTCGTCAGGTGAGAATTCGACCCTGATTGCTACTATCATTCGGACTAGAGATGCCACTACTGTTCTGTAATACTTGTTAATGAACCTGTATAGAGCCTAGGGCTTGATGAACATACATGACTCCCAAGAAAAAGATGGCAAGCACAGCAGCTTTCTTTTGAGCCGATAATCTCAACGGCCAAACACTTTCAGTTCACATCAGTGTCTGGGCCACAAACCTGTCGGAGTCCAGGAATTGAACGTACAGATATATCGGTATGGCGATAACCACCATGTCAATAGCGAAGTCAGTGACGCAAAGCCCAATGGATTTCTTAGACGTCTGCATGCACTCTGTCTGTATACTCTGCGTCGAAGTCCAGAGGGCCCAGAACTTGGTCGAGCACTGGAAAAGTTCTAGGAAGAAGAACAGGACCGTCCATAAACCCACAATTGCGATAGTTGAAATGAGCAGATAGTGTGTCCTTTTGCTGATAGAGAAGATTCGCTTGTATAAAAACAGGAGCGAGGCTTTGGTTGTGCCTAGTGCTAATGGGAAGAATAAGTAAATCACCCATTGAGCCTTTCACGAAGTTAGCCATGGTCAAATCAGGTGTTTATAGTAAGGAGAGGCGTCGAACCTTCCTCGCTAACGTCAGTTGTTCGCTTTGAAGAAGTTTGACGTCCCCCCTATAATCTGGCGGAATCTGAAGAGGCCATCCCAGCGCTCTATGTACTGCGGCGTAAGTCAACACAATTCCGGTAGCCGTGTTTAAAATCTACGGCGCGCTTCAGTAGTCAGTCGGCCGTTCTCTCAGCTGCTATACTCAAACGATTAGACGAGCACATACCACAGCTGGTAATAATAACCAGTCATCGACTTTCAACGGCTGTTTCTGTACCCGCCGGGTCCAGAATCTGAGAGCCACAGTGAGAACGGCCAGTATAGAGAGGCCCACGCCAGCAGCTATGGTGTTTGCAGCTTTTTCAGGGTATTCCGGCATTCCGGAATCAACGTTCTCGATGTGATTATGTAAATATTTCTAGACAAATATTACACGTGTTAAGGCGCGACAAAAAACCGAGGGCATTCACGAGATGAGAAATCGGCAGGTACAAAAGTGCACTAAATCTAAGGGCTCCAAGGGAGCTTCGTATTAATTACTGAGTAGATTAATGTCTAGCCTTACGACTCAACCTTCATTCCAGGCCTGGGGATACATAGGAATGGTCATTGCTACATGGTATTTCAGCTCGGTTACATGTTACCCCCGCTCAGAAGGAAAAAGCAGGTCAGATATCGGGATAACATTGATGACGCCAGTAAGTAACAGCACAGATAACAGCGTCGTCTTGGCCTTACCAACGATCCTCAGACCTTTCATATGTGCCTTAGCCAGCCCGTCTCCAAACCCTGAGACCCAGTTGAGCCTTACGTGTGGCTTTCTCAAAAGGACTTTTGCTATCGTTTGTGGCCATTGGGGACTGACAGACGGGAATACCCGTCAAACCTTTTCTTAGCGACCCCCAATCTCGTAAATGCGAGTGGAATGGGGCGGCGTTTCCTAGTCTACCCACTATCCCGACCCCAATGGGAAGTGTCAAACTCCACGTTATATATGCACGCAGACAGGAGGATTTCGACCCCACCTCCGTAATGCATACTTACAGACCATCACGCGCAGAGAAGGTTATTTATAACTCCTCACTGGAACTGCAACCTCAATGCCCCGCCATTTACCCCAATATGGCTGGCAATATTGCAACCCAAGCTCGCGGAACCATACCCGAACCACAGCTTGAGCATGAAACGGACCAACAAACTCAAAATTTTGACATCATACCCAGACCGCTCTCCCTGTAAATGTACCCTACATATCACTTGTGTGGTGAGGTGTCACATGGAACTTAGCAAAGCTCGGCTGGGTGAGAGTAAACACCCATCGTCTGGATATAGTTCTCAAAAAAGCAGGCTGTGGCATTTGTTTGTTTAGCCCCCATGTACGTTAGCGAGACGAACATATATATGAGACAAGTGAGAGGTCTTGACCCCTCAGGCTAAGGTGGGGGCTAGGAAAATATGAAATTCCATGCCATTCCATATTATGTGAGCCGCAATTGAAAGTGACTTGAGAGCTTAAAACTGCGCCAAGGTCGTTAGCCTTACATTACATGAACAAACAAAACATCTGCAACATCGTCCCCGAGCCTTATGTTCATAACTCTTCCATCTTTGTTTCAGTGTTTGAGTACATCATTCAGGTACCATTGGAGGCGATAACACCATGGAACCCCACTGACACACCAATTTGTCTCCTGAGAGTCTTGATGGCGGAGGCGTGAAGTGAGATACGGCTCGGAGACTGGATTTACACTTCTTCCATTTGGATTGCCGTAGTGTCAAGGAAAGCATTCGAACCCCTCTTGGCTCACGAACTAACCAGTGGTGTTCCGATTTCACACTTGACCCATCTCTTCTTAATCGCCATTTTGCTGCAGTGAGTCTACAGAGAACGTCGCCATAGCGCTATATTCGTGACTTGGGTATAGTGGAAATCGAACCGCTGCCGAATCTTCTGCCTCTGTGAAGAAGAGGTGGCTTGAGTTTCATGTGGTGGCGTTTCTGTTGCCAGTGTTTCCGGTAGGCCCAGAGTTGGCGACAAAGGAACCATTATGGTCAACAGTATGTGATGGTTACAAATGGTAAGTAATGAGAAATGGGGCCTGCGTGTGACCAAGAAGGCACATAACAGGGAATACTTGCATCATCACCGCCCGTAGGACTATATTCCAGTGGAAAACATACTGGCAGACGTCTTCGGGGGTATGCTCCCTGGGAATATGAGGATCTCCAAGATTTTGTATATATTTAATCGCTAGGTTAATTATGAATGACGAGAATGAGGACTCAACAAGC
Source organism: Xylariaceae sp. FL0594 (assembly GCA_022385605.1). Lineage (NCBI taxonomy): Eukaryota > Fungi > Ascomycota > Sordariomycetes > Xylariales > Xylariaceae > Xylariaceae sp. FL0594. The sequence goes on from MU280860.1 coordinate 10,827, forward strand.
AATTTCAGCCCAATCTATATCAAGGCGTAGTTTTCGGGTGACAAGAAGACGCAGAGAAGGTCCCAATAAATGAGAGTTGCAGCCTAACAGAAGTCTGAGCCCTTTTCCATATTTCCGCACCGTGTAGGCTAACTTATGACAGCAAAGGAGAGGAAGTATGTAACGTCTGCTATATCAACCAACCTAGTAGAAACGATACTCGGATCCAATCTGAGATAAGGGAAGGTCCTTTCTCGGGTTATAATATCTGTGGTATTCCTTTCGCATTTTGCTACTTATATCGTCTTGTTCAGACAGTTTAATTGTTGAATGATATTGAACAGAACCTTTAGCGCAGTTCCAATGGCTTGCAGATTGTGGTTGGGTTCGATTTCAAGGAAGGATTTAACTCCCATTTTTAAAGCGAGTTTTGACCCTTGTGTAATGACATATATGACGGTGGTGTGTATCATGTATTATCCGTTGTACCAGAGAGTAAACTAAGAGCACAGTTAGTTACTAGACTCCTCGGGATAGCGAGGCTAATGTTGAACTGGAGTAGTTTTCGAACTCGCTCCAGGGTCTCTAATCGACGTGGGTTATTCAATATTGTTTTCCCTGACCCTGTTCCTGTCAAGTGTCCTCCTTTATAGTTCTTCCCTCAATACTGTTCGGCCGTCAACGGCCGAAGCAGAAGAAGGTCGCAGGAGGCAGCAACCCCATGGTGATACCCGCGGCATGCCATGCGGGCAGCCTGCCTCCAACCCAGCGGAGTTCGAGCTCTGCACTTCTCGAGGATGCAGTCGTGAGCAATGATATTGTACTACCTATCCGAAGATGAATCACTGACGAATTCAGATAATAAGTAGTTCAGATCAACGGTCGACGTCGAGAACATCCTCCAGATCACGGACCGAAGTGAAACCAGGAGAAGAACCCGAAGAAAAAGCTACGATGGCGTGTTTTGGCGCTTCCACGCGATATCGCCGGAGTCGGACTAGTCACGTTCGAAGACGGGAACGGGGATCCTCCATCTCGGCTTCGGCGGGGTTGAGCACGACGTGCAAGAACCGAGCGACGACCAGTACTATGCATGAAAACTCACTTACTCTGCCCCAAAGCGCGATAACCCCCTCTCCGTCTCTAGAGCAATAGATTAGAGAGTACATGCACCACTTGTCGGGGTCTCGCATAGAGATAGAGAGGGCAAGCTGCGAAACAAAAGAAAGAGTATATCTTGTAGGGTGTAGAGGAGAAAGACGATATAATCCCAGAGTAATAATAGGAGTACACGAAACGAGCCCCTGTCAGAAAGGTAAGCATTTGAAAAACCACAGGAAAACTTCAAACCTACAATTCTCCACGACTTTCTTAGTCATCCACATAGTATGACAGGAGTCTCGAGAATGGAGGCTTGGCTTTCTTATTACCTAAGTACCTACATTTTTACAACCCAGCCTAGTACCTCATACATAGTGGACAATTTTCCGGTTTCACATGTCAAACTCACGACCAGCAATCAGTCACCTATGCATAATCTAGATGATCTTCCCGCAATTTCGGCCAGGGTGATAACAACTTCACGGATCCGCTTCAAGAAGGCAAATACTAGACGTCTTGGTATCGGGACCACGTTGCATTGGCGCCGGCTCTTGAGTTCTAGATCCGGACATGTTTGCCGGTCATCCTAGGTTAGGCTGGTTGGGGTTGTATATAAGTAGTCCGCCGACCTGCCCCGTTCGGAGGGTGACTGACTGCATTGCATTGAAACTGTCCTGGCGGGAGAAAGACGCTTAGTAGGAGCTCCAATGCCACGTGCTGGTTCTGGGCGCGATGGGGTTTTTTTCCTCGATCAATTTGTCGCTAGGAGATGCGACGAAGGCATGCGACAAGGTGATTATGTGCAGCCCACCTCCCAACTTTTGATGTCGGCATAAAGAATTTATGAATGCTCGCCTGCAGGAAGCCCACAGACGCAGGTTCGGGGTGAGAGCTAAGCCCGGGGAAGGTGAGATGCGGTTTAGCGGGGACGCGACTATAGCGTTATGCACGTTCGATATTAGCTCGCGTCGATGACATGCTCGACCCGAAAAAACCGAGATCTTGTATAAATCCTGCGACCCTGCCAATGTATCCGATGAAAATATCACTTGCAAAAGACTTAACAAGCATAATTTTTTTTCGCTTCTCATATTCGCCCTGTCGCCTTTCAAGATGAAGGGCCTCGGCGGATTCGTCGCGCTGTGTCTGGCGACATTGCACGTCGAATCTGCGATCGCGTCTCCACCGCATCACTCCGGACGGGCCGGTGATCATGTTACGCCGACTATCAACCTCGGCTATGAAATCCATCTGGGAACAGTCAATGTTGGTCTCCCTTTCTTCCCGCCGAAGTTCTCAGCATTTTCAACAGAACAAACGTCACCTCGGACGACAATGTACGGCTTCACTGACCTGGCAATTGTCTAGACAACCGGGAATTACTATGTCTTCAAGAATATCCCGTACGCTCAACAGCCCGTTGGCGAACTTCGGTTCCAGATGCCCGTACCTCCTCTGTCATTCCCAAGGCTCGAAACCAATGCTGGGACGCAGGATGTGATCTGTCTCCAGGCCGTTCCCAGCTGGGTGTTGAGACTTTCGGCGACCCAGGCGGCCAAGATGCAGCGGAGATCGGTTGATGCGCCCGAGGCCGTCACCACGGAGAGCTGTCTCGTCCTCGACGTTTACGTCCCAGCAGGTATATTCAACAAGGGCGCAGCTGCCAAAGGTCAGTAACACTTTCATTATGCATCTGCTATCACCCTTGCTAACTGGTTAGAAAGCCCCGGTGATGATCTGGATTCACGGCGGTGGCTTCGTCCTCGGTTCGAAGACATCCGACGGGAACCCAGCCGGGCTGATCGCAAGATCTAGGGCCGCGGGCGACAAGGGAATGATTGTGGTGTCCATAAACTACCGTCTCGGCATGTTCGGCTGGCTGGCGGGAGGCGACGTCACAGCTAACCTCGGACTCCACGACCAGCGTCTCGCATTCGAGTGGGTTCGGCAGTACATCAGGCGTTTCGGAGGCGACCCGAAGCGCGTGACCATTGCGGGCGAGAGTGCCGGCGGATCGAGCATCGTCCACCATATTACGGCCTACGGAGGAGCCAAGGGCGTCAACCCTTTCCAAGCGGCGATCCCCATGTCTCCGGCCTGGGAGTTCAACATCCAGGCTGCCAAGGGGTACCAGACCACGCTTGCCGCGGCGTCGCAGATCGCCGGCAAGCCCGTCACGAGTGTGGCGGAGCTGCGCGCGCTGAGCTCTGAACAGCTCATCCAGGTCAACCAGGCCGCCGTCTATGTCGCGGACACGGGCACGTTCACGTTCGGGCCCACGACGGATGGCTCTCTCGTCCCGGCGTACCCGCAGATCCTCCTTCACGAAAAGAAGTTTGACAAGGGCGTCAAGGTGAGTTTAGTACAATCCCCTATCGTTATCGATGCTGATGAGTATAAAACTGCAGATCATGACCAGCCACGTGCTCAACGAATCCGCGACTTTCACCTCCCCCAATATCCACACGCCAGATGACGTGCGGGCAGTAGTCAGGGCCCGATTTCCGGAAGCGTCCAACATGACCCTGGACACGCTTCTCACGGACATCTACCCGGACGCGCCGAACAACGGCAGCAAGAGCCAGCCGTGGCAGACGGAGTTCGCGCGGACGGTGCAGATCGGGTCCGAGGCCTTCTTCTCGTGCATCACGCGGTACCTCGCGCTCGCCAAGCGCAACACCACGCACAACTACCTCTTCGCCGTCCCGCCCGGCTTCCACGCCGACGACGTCGAGTACGTCTTCTTCAACGGCGACACCTCCGTCCGCGACGACGGCTTGCGCGTGCAGGCCGACCTAGCGGGCGCCATACAGGACTACATCGTCTCGTTCGTCAAGACAGGGGACCCGAATACCCGGGGTCTGCCCCGGTTCCCGATGTATGGTGAAAGGGGAACGGTGGTGAAGTTCTCGGATAAGGGGATTTCGACGCAGGTGGATGATTTGAAGAATGGAAGGTGCGAGTGGTTGCAACAGGCGATTGTTGATAGGTTGTTGTGAGGTGGGCTGTCCCTTGCATAATTGTCGACACTCGGGTCTCAGCTCTACTGTGCGTCCTGTTGATGTTGGACTGTGACTGTCTTAGTAAGGCGGGCAGGGTGGATGCTGATAGCCTCCAGCACTGCGCCCGAGTAAACAGATTTATTAAATAGACTAGTAATTAATCATTATATGAATCCTCAGCTACCTTATTTTCAATGCGATGCCCCTGAGGTATTCCAGGCTTACTATGTGTTTCATTTCTGACAGAGAGACATACACAGTCTACACAGTAAAGTCGATGCCCGGGAATTGCACAACCCCCGTTGGCTCTCTCAATATTACTATATCGAATCCATCCTACCCACGTATCTGCACATGCATCCAACATGACTAAGGACAGGGGACAGGCAAATGGAATCTGAGCTGACTTGCGATAGATGTCGCTGCGATAAAGCAAATTCCAAATAATCTTGGATGCAGTCACATATAGGCCTCCCCGCGACTGGGCTGGCATCCTATGGGATTTGCTTATACAGGACGAAATCAGATCACCGTGAACCTTCGATCCGTCGAATTCCGGCTTGTCCGGACAAGCTTACAATAAAGGCAAACGATTTAAAAGAAATCGCTACTGAGATGCGAGTGAGGTAGACCAAAGCTCAGTAAATAAATCACTTGTTTTCACAGGCGAGATCGGGCAAGAAAAGACAGCATTGACGACTCAAGTTCAGTGTACAAACATGGCTGATGACGGGTCTTGGGTCAAATGGGCCCTCCTAGCCGTCATCGCCGGAGTGTTCCTCTACCTCTTCCGCGTGAACCAGCAACTCAGCGGGACGCCCGACGAAGTACGTCGTCTCTCCGGGCCGCGATGGACGCCGGAACTTCTGAGGGAGACTTACGAGAGGCTTGAGCGGGACCCGATCGATTATACGGATAGGCTGCCGCCTAGGCTTGATCGGCGGTATATCGTCACCGGGGGTTCGGGTAAGTTTCAAAGTTTCATTTTCTCATCATCCTCACAAGCAAGGGAGTGAGTGCATGTATGAATCATCAACATTCCTCAAGCGCCACATTATCTAGTCCAACACATCGGGAACCTTACACCCGACTAACAAACCAATCAATCCCCTCAGGCCTTGTGGGCGGACACATCGTGCAGCAGCTCCTCGCGCGCGGGACCCCGCCGTCGCATATCCGGATCCTGGACATCCGGCGCCTGGAGCGTCCGGGGCTGCTCTCGCGGGGCGTAGACTTCGCACACACGAACATCACGTCCCTTACCTCCGTCTCCGCCGCGTTTTCGCGCCCTTGGCCCTCTTCATGCTGCCATCTTCCTCTCACGGTGTTCCACACCGCAGCCGTGATCATCGCGTCCGATCGCTCGTCTCACACCTACGCGTTCCCCGAGCGCGTAAACGTCGCCGGGACAGCGAATGTGCTAGCCGCTGCGAAAGAAGCAGGCGCGTCCGTGTTCAGCGCGACGTCGTCCGCGAGTATCGCGATAAGGTCCGTGGGCGCTTGGACCGCGCCCTGGGAAAGCGAGCCGAGGGGGTTTTTCCAGGTGCTGGATACCCGGGATTTCGCCCTCCCTGTGAGGAGTAGGGGGGAGTTTTTCGGCAATTACCCCGCTACGAAGGCTCTTGCGGAGAAGCTGGTGTGCGACGCGGATGAGGAGGGTTTCCGCACCGGCGCGATTAGGCCGGCGAATGGCGTTTATGGCGATCCGACGGATAATACGGTCGGGGATCCGTTGGCGAGGGAGGTTATGCCTACGTGAGTTTTTCTCTTTTTAAATTTTCCTCATTCGTTGCTTGTCAGGGTTTGGTAATTTCAGCTTGAGGTCCCTTTCACCTCTCGTGTAGACACTGACGTTATATGCAACATGACCCGAAACATATCGCTAATCAAATCACATTATCTCACAAACAGATGGGTATCCCACATCGTCCAAAGCTTCGTCCACGCCGCCAACGTCGCAGTGGCACATCTTCACCACGAAGCCGCGCTCGTACAGCAAGATACCTCGTCATCACCAACCCACTCAGGCCGGCCATTCATAGTCACAGACCCCAACCCGCCCATCACCTACGGCGACATCTACCTCGCCATCGCAACACTCACGCGCCACCGCTTCGTCGTCGTCAACCTCCCTCCTGTACTCTTGCTCGTCGTATCTCATGTCTTTGAGATTTATTGTGAAGTTGTTCACTTCCTCTCCTCCTACACCACCACCCCCTCCTCCTCTTCATTATTATCCTGGCTCGCGAAGCTCGCGAAAAAGATCCTACCCCCGCTGAGGGGAGACCTCCAACACCTGAAGCCCGGTCTATTTTCCATAACCACGCACGTCGTGGGGTCGAACGCGGAGATAGGGAAACCCGTCAGCGAGGGCGGGCTAGGATACGCGGGTCTGCTGACGACGCTCGAGGGGGTTGTGGGGGAGGTTTTGGAGTGGAATAGGGAGCATGAAGTCAGACAGGCTTCCGAGGATGAGTTAGTAGATGAAGCAGGAGGAGAAGGGGAAAAGGGAGGAAAGGTAGTGGTGGTAAAGACCAAGAAGAGGTATACAACCTCCGTGTCCCTCGCGGCAGAAATTGAGAAGTTGGCTCTTGTTGGGCATCATCAAGTGCAGTTTGAGTCATAACGGCTTTGAATGTTGGGGCGAGGGGGTTCAGATTTGAAGATTTGGGATTTTAGCGAAAGGGATTGGGCAGGTGAAGGAAATGTATTTGAGGTAGCGACGGGTTCAATTTGACTTTCGTTTGACTTTTCCTGGGGCTGCTTTGATTTGGATTAATACGGGGAATGGGAAGGGAATGGCGAATGAGAGCAGAAGTAACGTGCATCAGAGAGAGATATATTTTGATGTGAAGGATAGCTTAGCTAGCCATGCGCACACTTAAAGCCTGTATATAACTTCTATACAAAGAACACGCTTGACACGTGGATGATTTCCAGGTCTCTCATGAGGTAGCTTAAAACCCGAAATAGTGGGGAGCGAGAGAGCGCGTCTGTGAGTGAATGTATAGTGAGGGTATGAGGATAAGGGTAAGTGAGTGAGTGAGTGAGTGAGTGAGCGAGTAAGTCAGTGAGCGTGTAAGAGAGTGAGTGGGTGAGGTGAGGGAGGGAAGGGCGAGAAGGGAGGTGAGAGAGTTTGTGGTGGCGAGGCGCATTGGGTGATAATCCTCCTTAGATTAAGCAGAGAGTCGATACGGAGTACTCCGTAGAGAGTATACTTCACATCTGCTTACTAAGGTTGAGGTCTGGGTAAGCTAGACTCTGCATGGGCTGATAAGACGATCCAAACATGTCTATACAAGTAACGAGAATCCGGGGAGTGTTTGTCTGACGGCACACCCAGGCTGCCAGAGAGGTTATTAGGTCAAAGCGTCTGTGCAAAACGAGGCCTGGTGAGTCGTGATTTTGGCTGCTGTAACAAGTTGCACGGAGCGACACCATAAATCGAATCGAGGTCCTCATCGTGACAGTACGGATACAGGAGTAGGTACTTTGACTAATTTCCCCATCTCCACGCTCAAACGGATATCGTCGCTTGGAAACCCGAACGGGAGGTTTTGAAGCGGTATCTAACCTGTACAAGTTAGACTTTGGGAAGAGAGAAGACGCTATAAATGTGGTGCTCGTCATTCATTGGCGGAACGGGACCAGCCAGACGCAGGAACGCCCCATCCGCCCCGCTGCCACCTCGTGGCTTGATTCCCTACCCCCTGTGATTTCTGTTGGACTGTAAATTGCTTTCCACTACCAGAGAACATCCATAATTGTGAGATAAGTCAAACAGAGAGACGGCGTTGGATAGTATCTGCCGATTGTGTAACATGCTCATTTCCAGTGTCATTAGAAACTCGGGGAGAACTTGATGCTGACAGATCACAATGTGAGAATTCAGCGTCCCTAACACGAGAAGCAATTAGTCTAGTACGGTTTGACGATGGAGGTCTAAGCTACATTTGGTATCCTTCCGGAAATTCCTATCGAAGCCCTTAGACAAAAGTGGTAAGGTTATCGCGATAGTGTCAAGATACACACGCATGTGCACCCGCATCCCCGGACTGATCGATCATCCCTCACATGTTGGGTCTGGAGCTGGCTGTCCATCTTCCCTCAAAGTCCCGTCCTTTCTTTTTCTCCCTCAACCACTGCTGAATACCTATGATGCGTTAACAAAGACTCTGTCGATACCAGTCTTTCGTCTCTCCTTACTGCGCCTTTTCCTTTCCTATTTTCACTTGCTCCGCTCTTCCAGGGCATTACTCTCCTTTGCGACAGCAATTCGACTTGTGGCAAGCTTGAACGCTTTGGCTCACACTTGCTGCGTCCTATTCTGGCTTCAATCACAGCTGTACTCTCCTTTTCTTCTATCTTCGACTGCGCTACGGCCAATTGCCTTTCCACTGCATTGAACGACTTAACGTGCCCTGTCGCTTCGTCGCAATTAGCTTCAAACGAGTCTAGTGAGCTAAATTGCCCACTGGTGTCACGCGCGGTCTCTGTTTCTGAGTCGCGAAAAGGGTGCTTTTTCGTCGCGACAACCCCACACATACCATTCCGAGTCAAATCCGATACGTGACGCAGTATCTATACCCACCGGCGCTCCGGCCATCCGATCTATCAGGCCCTAATACCGATTATTCCATCACATCACATCCGCCTTCGACACAAACCTTCCTTTCGCCCAACAACAACTACCAACGAAACCGACAAACATGGGCTTCATAGACAAGATCCAGGCCAAGATCGAGATCTACCGGCTCGAGAAGCGGTACACGCGCAACCGCCACCGGCGCTCCACCTTCGTCAGCAACGCCATGTACGTCGACGGCGAGTACGTCGTCCCGGACACGACGGGCTCCTCGACCGCGAGCAGCGGTAGTAGCTCTCCCGTTGCCGCGACGCCGACGGAAGAGATTCCCGCCCACGCCGCCCACCGAGACCTCCATATGCCCGCTTATCCTACTTCGAAGCCGCAACCGCCCAGACGGTTACATAGATTCTCCTCGTTTCAGGGTTTCGGGTCTATTAGACATGCGAATACGGAACGGTAGAGCGGGTCGGTCCTAAAAAATAGAAAGAAAGAGAAAACGGAAATGTTACGATGATGAGATAACGACGCCAAACAAAAAACAACAAAACAAAACAAAATCTGCTCTTGGGATAGAGGTGAATTAAAAAAAAGCAGAACGGTCATGATTGGGCTGGACTTTGTTTTGGAGTATAAAACAATGACCAAAAAAGCTTATGAGCGCATATACATACATGTCATCTACACGCATTCCCGGCAGCGGGATGACGTATCGCTGTATTATTATCCTTGCGCGTTGCATTGGACGCTTATATAGGACATTGTATCTGTCATCTTTGACATTCATACCGCCTTGTCGAGTGCGCCGCCTGGATGATGCATCAAGGTTAGACATGGTCATCTTTTGCTTGACCATATGCATGGAGCCTGAATGCGCTGAATGTGACAGTTTGCTAACGGCGGTAAACTTACTGTATATACTTGGATCTGTTCCACAAATGCCTTACCTTTACCATGATTAACCCAACTGGTCTCGCTATTGGATTGGTCAAGCCGAGCTATCAAATACCTTCCCATGACTAACTGTTCAACACCGTTTAAATACTCTTGTCAATCACCAGATCTCTGTATTGCCATCCCTTGCATTTTCTCTTATACAGGGAGTCACAGCATCCGATATAGTATACTCTCCACCGACTCTAGGTCAAGAGATATGGAAGTAATTGAGTTTGGTAACCAGGAGTATATATTGCTAGTCCAACCTATCTGCAAGAGCGTCTCTTAACCCAGGAAAGAATGTGTGGAAAGAAGCGAAGGAAATGACAGGCAAAGTCAATGATATAGATTCATGTGAAAAATCCATGTGGGAGAGAACAACAATATAAAATAAGTAACCATAGGGCGCAACCAACAGGAGGACACGTAGAAAAATGAAAACAAGATCTGCATCTGTAACAAGATCAAGCATCCAGCCACCCCGTCTGCCCAAGGTCCCCCTCGCTCCCATTTTCCTCGTCCTCTCGGGGAACTTCAGGTGAAGGGCTGTCTGCTGTATTGTCAGTGGGCGCATCACCGTTTTGAGCCCTTATCTTCTCATGTGACGTCTTTTTCTTTTTTCACTTATTCATCCTCGGAGACCTCCGACGATTGCGACTCCTCCAGCGCCCACCACTCCCCCGCCTCCTTTGCCTTCACTTTCTGCTCTGCCATCTCTTTCTTCCATTCCCTCCTCCACTCTTTGAACCTCCTATCTAACTCTTTTGACCTCTCCTCCCGCCAGGCAGGTAACCCTCCTTCGGGAGCTCTTGCACCATATTCTTCAAGAAGTTTGACCATGCCATGGTCCTCCCTCCAAAATGCCAGTCGCAGCACCGTCTGTTCCTCTGATCCCAAACAATTGACGTCAGCCCCCATATCCAGAAACTGCTTTGCCATAGCTTGGTCTTTCTGTTCTACAGCCGCTAGGAGTTCCTCTCTGAAATAATTGTATTCCTTTGCGAAGGATTCTTAATATGGCCCAGAAAAAATTCATAGAATTGTGTTTTTTTCTTCCATATGCTAGACGATAGACATGTTTGCCCGGAAGTGGTATGGAGTCGAATATCTGCCCCCTTGCGAAGAAGTAGTTGGACAAATGCTGTTGTATCGTTGTTTTCTGCAGCTTCCATCAGTGCTGTGACGCCATCACAACTTTGAGTGTTGACATCCGCACCCCTGTCAAGTAGTAGTTGGACAATCTCTTCTTTTCCTTCTTTTGCAGCTTCCATAAGTGCTGTCTTGCCAGAAGAATTGCATAGATTAACATCTGCTCCCCGGTCAAGGAGGTGTCGGGCAATCTCAATATGTCCAGACCTTGCACCTACGTGGAGTGCTGTGATCTCTTGACAGGAGTTAGCATCTGCACCTCTTTCGAGGAGTAGACTAACAGCCTCTAAATTTCCACATTCTGTAGCTAGAGCGAGTGGTGTCCCGCAACGACGACTATAGACGTTGATGTCCGCACCACTGTCTAGCAGTAGGTTGGCAATTAGAATTTTTGTTGCAACCGCTAGATTTTCTGTTGCAACCGCTATGTGCAATAGTGTCAGACCATGAGAAGTGAGGATGTCAACCTCTGCACCCCACTGAAGGAGTAGTTGGACAACTTCTAGATTTGCACTTGCTGCTTCATGGAGTGGTGCGAATTGTGGGCCGAGGTTAACGTCAGCACCACTTTCAAGGAGTAGTTGGGCAATCTTTGGATTTCTCCGGCTTGCAGCTGCTAGGAGTGCTGTCAAGCCACGGGAATCGCAGAAGTTAACATCTGCACCGCTTTCGAGGAGGAGTCGGATAACCCCTAAATTCCCCTTGGCTACAGCTGTGACAAGTGACGTGACGCTGCGAGAATCGTAGATGTTGACATCTGCACCGCTATCAAGAAGTAATCTGACCACCTCTTCATTTTGTCTCCTAACAGTATGGTGCAGTGCTGTATCTCCCAACGCTGTGGTGAGGTTGAGCTCTGCGCCCCTGTCGATCAGTATCTGGACAGTGTCTCTGTTTGGATCGAGATAAGTTGCCAGATGGAGCGCTGTCTGGTGGCTACAATTGCAATGCCGAACATCAGCGCCACCGTCAAGCAGTATTCTGACAACTTCGTGGTCTGCTCTTTCGGCACCCACAAGCAGCGCTGTGTCACCCCAATAATTGGCAATGTTGACATGTGCGCCCCTCCGCAATAGTAGTTCGACGACATCTCTGTTGTTTCGTCTTGAAGCGTAAATCAGGGCAGTTTCGCCTTTCCCATCACGGATGTCAATGTCTGCGCCCTTGTCAAGCAGTAGCTGGATAACTTCCATGTGGCCGCTTTCAACCGCCAAATGCAGTGCTGTGACTCTGTCGTAGTTGCTGGGAGGGACCTGGGAAGTTCCAAGGTCTATGTGGGCTCCATGTTCGAGCAATACGCACGCGGCGTCGTAACAACCCTCCCTAGCTGCGACGTGCAGCGGCGTTTCTTTCACCACACCCATGACGGGTTCGTTACTATGGTGCATATAATTAACCAAGTCTTGTACCTTGGCCCTCCTTGTCGGTGGTTCTCTCTGAGCTTTATGCGTATGCCCTGATGGAGCCGTTGCAGCTTCCGCAAGAAGCTGTCTCAGCGCCTTGACTAAATTGTTGCCGGCTGCGGTAGAGACAGCGTCACATTGCATCAGCATGGGATGATCAATAATGACACCTTCTCTGTAATTTTCAAGCCATCTCGGTTCCTTGATACTCTTCCAGATTTTGTAAGCTCTGTTGGTGTCATGGAACAAGCCCATAATCTGTTCGTCCACGGCGTCTTGGGAACCCCCCTGTTGGTAGTGATAAGGCCAGTGACAAGCAGCATAGCTGGCTAGCGGATATTGGTTCTCAATGTCCCTAACTCCCTTGATGAACTTAACGTTCACGAGCTTCAGGATATGAGGTTCAAGCAACAGAGCCAGACACAGCCTTGCCATGTTCGTGTGGGCACCCTTCTGTTCGATATGGTAATGGGAAATGTCTCGTTGCTCGAGTATTCTTTCTGAGCGCAAGTACTCAAGCACAGAGTAATGCGCTATTTGAACGGTAGGACCGCGAGGGTTTGAGATTATACCGATGAACCCAGGACAGATTGCTTGCAGGGCACTTGGGTCCTCAAATCTCCTCTTCGGGTTATACCGCGGAGAGGCCCCAAACTCAAACGAGAGTGCGTCAAGCATCTGACTGGCCGTAAGTGGCTCGTGGGCACAGGACAAGATGGTTAGAAGCTGGGAGGCGTAGTCGCGCAGCTTCTCTGGGATAGACCTGAGCATCCGCGCATAGGTTTCGTCCAAAGATCGAGGCAGAGACTCAAGCAGTCCCTCGAGCAGATCTTCATTTGGAGGGCAGTCCTGCAGTGTTTTGAACTGGCATTCCACCCATCGAAACCTGAATCACTATCATTATTACTCGGCCGAGCTCTATTCTGGCAAGTGACACTCACACTCCACCTGCCTTTCTGGCCAAGGCATCTTGGATCTTGTCGTGATACTTCTCCCATTTCTTAAGCCGCCTGTCTGTCCGAAGGCGCTGAGAGATGAAGTTGCGTATGTCACGATGGACTTCGTCGTTGCTCATTTCAATGATCTCGTCGGGGCCTATTTCCAATGCTTCGCGAATGTCGGGCTCATCTCTGCTCGTTAGGAACAGGTGCAGACGTTCTTCTTTCCATGCGCGAACCTCGGTAATAACATCTAACACGGCGTCTCTATTCCCACCTCGCGGACTCTCATCCAGTGCGTCGCCGAGTATGTAGACATGATCGAATTTCCTGACGATTTGGTGAAGACAATCCTGCAAGGCTTCGTTGGGCGGAGTAGCATGACTGTACCGCTTTTGTAGATGCTCCAGTTCTGTACACACTCCCAATTGCGTGGACAATTGTGAAATGAGCGCGCGAAGCATGGAAGAAGCACCCTGTTTGTTTTCGTCGTTAAAGGTGAAAAAGAAGAAGGCTAGGCCGATTCTCGAACTTGATCTGCGGTGACGAAAGGCATGCTGGATAGCCGTTGAGCAGAGTACGGATTTACCGGACCCAGCAAACCCTCTAACCCAGAGGAGCGAATAAGCACGCTGGAGCCATGCCTCGAAGGGAGAGCCGTCTACGAGCCATAACCCAGTTCTGGGGTGCTTCTTGCGGTATGCCTCGTTGAAGTTGATAGTTGCGTCAGGTGCTTTGAGCCAACTTTCGAGTTCGGATGACACTTGCGAGGCCCTGATCAAATCCACAAGTGCTTTTAGTTCCTCAACCTCGTCTTCCGTACGGTCTATGGTCTTCTGCTGGAGTATCTGGAGGGCAAAATTGAGCTGGCTCCGGATATCATCAATGTCTCCATTAAGCTTCGCCAGTGTACCTTTCCGGAAAGGATATGCCGCTTGGCGGCTGGCAAGTTGTATCAGAGATTTAATATTCTTCTGGTCGGTCCGCTGAAACTTTGCCGCCTCTTCCTCGAGGCCGTAGATGAGTTCCTCGCAATACTTCATCTCAATGTTAATTCTGTCAATCAAGGTTTGGTTTTTTGGTCGAGGCCTTCGGTTGACAAGCTGCTCATGCAGACACTTGAGTAATTCAAGTAGATCTTCAAGCCGAGTGAGGGTGTCCGCTGTATCGGCGTACTGTGATCGGATGTCACAGTAGTAGGTATACAATGACTGTGCCACCTGGATACCAAGTGAGATGACCCCAACCGCAGTCCCGGCTGCAGACAGTGGATCAGCCATCCTCGTTAACCGGCTTTCTGAGTGACAACAGGAAACTGTGGGGGTTCAACTACTGTGGTTCAACCGGGAAAAGGGGCAACCCTTCCGAGGAAGACTGTTGTACTGTCCGAAGAGATGAGCCAAATTAAGTCGGGAGTATGTGATTGACGTTCGAAGCTGGCATCGAGGATAGTGCTCCTATCGCTCGCATCATAGGCGAATGGACGGCCAATCAAAATTCTGAGGATGGATGTCTTCAAGACAAATGAGGGAACAGTCACAATAAAAGATTGCCTCCAACCAGTTCCCTGGGATCTTCTCCAACTTGGCCCCGGCAGAAGGTAGGTATTTTGATCTGCTCGAATGCGTGTTGGTAGCTATTTTTTGCTGAAACGCGCGCTTGGATGAACAAATAGCCCCCAAAAGCCGACCGCCAAAACATCATGCAAGTGCAAAGGCTAAACCTGCTTCAACATGATACCCAATCTGGGCGATGACCACTTTGAACCTGATGCAATGACACGTAAGGTAGGAGACATAGAATGTGCCTTCCCACTCTGTCGTCTTGAAAAGCTATGTGACACACGCGATGTAACCGTCCCAACGCGGCGAAGTTCCATTGCAAGGTAAAGTACGCTCACATCTTGTCAAGTTCTCCATAGACTTGAGTCGGTCTTTCCTCCCCCATGGCAGTGCCTCACGTACTGAATCCCCACTTACGCATTCTCCAACTAACTAACAGTCCAATGAACAAAATAGTTGATTACTATGACAATTTTACCAGATCCTTGTGCCACTCTGTCCTCGTTGGTGGTAACTTCTCTACCCATGGCAGATGCCTCAACCGAGAAGAGCAAGAGCCAAGTCAAAGTAGCCTCATTGATTATGGGTATTTGTTTAACACAGGACAATCTCTCCTTATGTGTTGATTCACATGCATTAGTATTTGCGCAGCCAACTGGTTGCAAACGCCCAATGCATCTCCTCGGGCATCTGCATCTGCATGTCAGTACAACAGTCCCCACGATTAAATCCACTCCGACCGAGTTCAGCTATCGCATCTACTTACGTGGACAAATGCGAGCACCGGAGCTCATCTTTAAGCTACCTAAGTAGGTATTCACATCTGCTGTAGTCTCGTAGTCTTTCCCGAGGCCTCGTTCGAGATTGCGCTTACTCACAAGCTATTGTAAAGGACGACTGGACGACAGTCTCTGGAGAAGGGTGGATTTCCTTTAAATGATGCGCCCACTATTCTTACCACTCCCGACTCGGGATGGCCCGTACCGAGAGAACCCTGACGTATACCTACTAATTCAACAACGAGCATCTTACCTTTTTGTGCACCGCGGGCGATACGCCATACAACCAACGACCCTTGCTGCATTTGACTGCCCCCACTCGCACCACTTTGTTAACAAATCGTACCATGGGTACCTCCTACTTGCTGGGAGGGATGTGACTGAGGCCCTCTCTCACCTTGCCTGGATGTGAGATCCCGGACACAGCCACGCTAGCGAGGACAGGCCGGTGACAAGACCTGCATGAGCATTGAGGCTGTGTCCAATTGTGCTGTATGTACCCAACCATACGATTTCAGGAAGCGAATGAGGATATCCATAGCGAGACTGGGCGTAAGGCGTACGTCCACATAGACGGTACGCCTGGATTATACTAGGTTAGGCTTTCACAGAACCTCTTCATGCTTGCCCACACCTGTCAGCCACGCACACATAGACAGCAGACACTGAGACACATGCACTGACCCTCGTCATGTCTGAACGAGCGAATTGCACTTGTTGTCTATCTCACCATTTTTGTACTCCGATCTAACCCCTGTACGATAATGGCATCCAAGAGTATCTTTCCTTTTCAATCGATAGGTAAGTGTCCCACAGCCGCCTTGAGAAGGATGTGCTTGGCATGGCATCAGAAAATCCTCTTTTCTATTTGATTGTTTGTTATAGCACGCGCACTCTCGCATACGGCTTGTCGGGCTGTCGAAATATCTTCTCCGTCGCACTCATCGACTTGTACTCGGCCGGCAGCTCCAAGAACTCGAGGTTCAGGATGAGGAGCGTGACCATGATACGGAGTTCCATGTAAGCAAGCTTACGGCCTACACCACCATGTTAGGTTCGCTCTCTTCCAATACAGATTCCTAGATAATATTTGATTGAAGATCATCAGCACGGATAGCTTGACTTACCAGCACATCCTCTATACCCCCCACCAAACGCAATCGACGGCAAAGCATGCGGATTAAAGGCCTCCTTTCCCGTACTTTCGTCCCTGAGCAGCCACCTCCGCGGCTCAAAGGCCCCTATATCTCGTCCGGCTATACCGCGAAACCCATCGCCGTGCTTTTCGATAGCTGCCCGACTACCAGGCGTGCGTCTCGATTCATCGACGGGAACAGGTGGTCGGTCGACGTGATAGTTCATAAACAACTCTGCGCCTTTAGGGATCTTGCATCCCAAGATCTGCGTGTCTACGATGGCCTGCCGCAGATTCCCCTTGGCTACTCCCGCGAGACGGAAAGACTCCTCTAATGTGCCGTCGAGGTAAGGGATGTCTGTTTCGAGGATATCTGTAACTGATGGAAGGCTGGATTTGAATGCTGCCTTCAAAGCCTCGCGTAACTCTGTCTGGACTCGTGGGAAGGCTTCCATGTAGCGGACGAACCAGGTGAGGGCGTTTGCTGTCGAGTCGTGGCCCTGAAGTACGGCTTTGTGTTAGTATTCCCCAAATTGAGATCCAGAGTGCTGGAGACATACACCAACTAGCATGACGAACATCTCGTCAAGCATATTCTGGTCCTTTGTGGGGTCCGTCAGGGGTTCTGTGAGAAGATTGGGGTTAGCATCTCAGCTTGATTGATGCTGTGGCAGGGTGGCCGGGACAGGTAGTACATAGGCGCTGCGACCGAAAGCCGATGCTATTCCAATAGCGTATCTCAAAATACTCTTTAATACTCACTTCCTGACTTCCTTGCCTCGAGCACCTGACGCCGAAGAACAAGATCCATCATACAAGTATCCAGCTCCTCCGCCTCGAGATTTCCCATCTCAAGACGCTGAAAGCGCTCACCCGCTTTTCCCATAGCAAGACCGATTTCCGTCGTGACCCTGCTTCGAAAGCTGCGGTAGCGCGATGTGTACGACTCTATCCTCTGGGCCCATTTAGGAGACGGGGTGTTTGAGTTGCGCGCAATGGTGTCGGCGATGTAGGCCACTTCTTCCTTTAAGAAGAGACCCCGAGGCAGAGGTTCCTTGGAGCTTTTCTGGCTTTGTCCAGCTACCTGGTCCTGCAACTTCTTAATCTCGTATCTCGTAATTCCGGGCTCCTCGCCGATCATGGCGACCCATATCGCATCCAACGCGGCATTTTCAAAATCCTCGTGGATGCTGAAAGCTTTATTGAGCGTTACCGCTTTAAGCCTCCAGAGCTCGAGGAGCTCTAGAGCCGCTTTGTGAATATTGGGCGCAGCAGCTTTATTCAAGAACTCGACGCGCATCACGTCGGCCCATAAGCGCTTCTGGGCTTTCAGCTTGGGCGTGGTGAACTGGCTGATGGAGCCGTTGGGAAACATGGGCGCGAACATGTCGATTGCCGTAGTGGCCTTATCGAACTCTTTATTGCGTCGGAGCACGATGTCCTCGATCTCGTGAGGATCCTCGAGGACGATCAACGGCTTGCGAATCCCCGGGAACAGCACCTGGGCGATGGGCGTGCCTAGCTTCTGGGTTGATACGGCGAACACGGAGCTTGAAAACTCGTTGGTGGCCTTGATTTCAGCGACCAGGTTGGGGATGTCCCCGGCGATTCGCTTGGCCGACTCTTCATTGTATGGAATTCCGGGATAAGGAACCGGATAGAGCTTGCGCCAGACCACGATGCCAATAGCGATGGCACAAACACCAAGCAATATGAAGAGTGCCATGTTGCTAGTTGCGCATACGCAGCTTCAGTCGAAACTGAGGGCGCAAAACTGTCGAATTGGGAAGAACCCAGAAGAGAAGAGCCGGGCGGAGGAAATCCAAAGAACAAAGGACAGTTTGGTCGCTAAGCGTGCATTGAAAGTCAAACGAGGGAAGAAGGGTGATGAAATGACTTTACAAAGAAAAATTCAAGCCTACAAGTTATATATGCTATTGCTAATGATAAAAGCTACCTATCATTCATTTGCTGGTTTCGCCCTTGCTTTGTGCTAGGCAGGAAATGTCCATCCCTAGACTCCATTTAAAGTAAAGTATGCGGGTGATAGAATGCACACAACTAACTGCTTCGGCCTGCTAAACTGGAATGGTTAAAGGGATCTAATTCGCTCAAGGTCAGGGTCCAGCAAGGTTTAAAAAAGCCAGCACATCCGTAATTCCACCACCGAGCCCCCCCGGAGTACATCGGCACTTGTGACGGGGCGGAAATCCGAAAACTGCGGTCAAGCTGGACCGATCGCGTCCTAGCGTACAAGCGATGAAAGCGCCCAGGAGCATTATGACCCACGAAGATGGGCAAAGCTAGGGCAAGTTGGACCGAGGACGCCGGCCGGTGCCAGAGTCAAGATACTCGGAGGTGGGCGCGTTGACGCATGGCCCTCCTACAATGAACCTACACAAACAAATATCTCGACTGGCCTGACTAGCCGAAGCATATCTTCCTTAGCCTCCTCCTCGGCGATTTCGATAAGATGAGTTCAGTTACCTGACTGTGTCAACATTTCAAAGGTCATAGCTGAGTCAAAATGGAGAAAGACAAATAGTCACCTCGATGGCTCCTGCTTTATATCTCGGTCTCGTCGCCGTTTGTCTCTGTGTAAGAATTCTTCCCCGCCCAAACCTGGTTGACATCGTCCTCTAGCTTCTCACGCAATCATCGACCACATCGCAGGGCCTTCAATTCGACGTAAAAGGGTCTTGTGTGCAGCTCACCCACTGCCCGCAGGCAATATTCAGGAGTGCTAGCCCACTGCAACAGATTGCTCTGGCTTGTCTCGTTCCAAGGACTTGAGTGTGGTGCGGACGGAGACTATTCTTTCATAATATCCGAACCTCAGGCGTTGTTACCTCTCCCGAGTTTGAAAGGGGAAGTAATTGCCCGGCGTTATGTCATATCGTTGCAACGGACGCTGGTCGGGGAGGCTTCGGGTTTACACCAGAGACGATTTCAAGTTTGTCTATTTGGGTCATTTTGAGGTCGTGCTGTCGAATAGGTTTCGTATTTAACCCTGCGGTCGCTTATTTTCTCATTAAAGCACTCGTACACGGCCTTCCCACGGCAGCAGCTCAACCTCGGATATGCCCGGAGATAGTATAGTGTCGAGCACCGGTGTGGTCACTCACTGGCGGGGTTTGATCACGCAAGCGCCTCAGCGACATCGAGACACGGACGGCTCCCTTAACCTTGTTGGTAGACCTCGTGGAAATATAAAGTTCTCCAGTCCGCGACTTCATAGAAGATCTTTTTTTCTGGCAGTGTCGCGTCTGAGAAAAAAATGCTTGAGGCTGCTCCTGCGACGGGATGCCAGTGTGAGCTGGAGAGGGTATTTGTTTCCGGAGACTCTCGTTTATGTGGACCATAGTGTCCTGGACATACTGCAAGCGACAAGTAAAGGGGGAGAGAGGGGACCTGCAGGAGCAAAGGGGTGTCAGGCGCTTCGAGGGTAAACTTGTCAATTCGAAGCTGGTGTTGTCTTGCCTTCGCGTACTTGTGCTTGCAGCTTCGCACGGTTTTTCTTTTAAAGTCATCCAGTTCCATAAAACAGGACAAGGAGGGAGATTGGATGAGCAGATTTCAAGACTCAGTTACCAGCTTCAGAGAGGGGGTCTTCATTCCCAACCCATCTAAAGTGCTCCCCATTACCAATAAACGTCACTTAAAAGATCTGCCGTACCAACACCCACGAATATCATTCAGATTCCAGCCTGAGAATTCTGTGATATCAGATTTTGGAATCCTGATGTCTTCAGTAACACCGTCCTCATGGTGGATATACAATTACCGGGGAAATATAGCCCCTAGATCTCATTTGAAACGTAACCGTTGACCCAACATTTGCTCATGCCTTTCTCTGCACTCCACCAGAAATGACGTTGGAGAGGAAGGTGCGGTCGTGCTTCCCATCAGCAGACACAAGGACGAAACTCGACTCCACCACACCCCCGCCCAAGGGACCAATCATTCTTCACGAACAAGATCCAGTTGGCCGCAAGTCATCGATCTCAACGGCCCCGATCGCCCTTAGCAGCCCCAGAAGGCGCATGGGATCCAGGGCTAGAGGGTACCTGCAAAACAAGTTTCCACAGCAGCCACGCTGACTTTGTACGCCACAGTGTGGTACAGTCGACGATCAATCACCGTATGCCGATGTTTTGAATCCGTCGTGTTTAGAAGGCGTGACTGCTGTATTCTGTAGACTGGTGAAGGGAGGAATACCGAACGCCGACATCCTGCATAAAGCATGATATCATGCCCCTCTTACGTCACAACCGTGGCTCCTGAGCCTCTCTCTATTAACAGATCTGTAAGCATAGACGAATATATAAAATGACGAGCATTCTCGTGGTAAGGTTGAGTAGAAGAACAGAAACACAAAGTAAACAAGCTTTACAAACCACGGAAACAGTACAACCACCTTAGTCGGTACCAGTCACACCTGACACCGCCAAACCACACAAAGAAAACAAACAACTCCACACACACACATCTCAAACCCATCAAACCACATCACCATGTCCAACAACAACCAGAACGGCGGACTCCTCGGCGGCCTGACGGGCGGTCTCGACAACGTCCTGACAGGCGGTGAGCAGGCCAAGGGCCAGGGCGGCCTCCTCGGCGGCGTCACCGGCGCCCTGGGCAACACCACTCAGGGCCTGGGCAACGGCCTCAACAACACGACGCGCGGCCTCGGTAGCGCCGTAGGGCAGACTGCTGAAGGCGTCGGAAGCGCGGCCGGAGGTGTCGCCAACACTGCCGGCGGTGCCGTCAACAGCGTCGGAAAGGGTCTGGGCGGAGCCACCGGTAGCCAGAAGGACGACAGCGCATTCAAGAGCTACGGTATCTAAGGAGGCGGTCATGAGCTGGAATTACGACCCTTGTTACAAACAATTTTTCCTTCAACAATGTATTACGACTGGGACGGGAATTGGGATGAGGATCGGAATGAGAATGGGAACCGGAATATGGATTACAGACGGCTGGGATACGGAGTATGATATTGTGCAACATTTACGAATAAACAGTTGAAATGAAAGTCATCCAAGACAATGTCTCGAGTTAAAATACTGAGACCATTATCCTGCGTTCGTATGCTGTTTCTTCCAACAGTCTTCAAGTGTTCGTGGTGATGCTCCACAGAAGCAAACTATGAACTGTGGCTGTGATGGGTGGTGGCTGAAAGCCCCCCGGTCGCCCTAAGATAGGTGCAAGCTCCAGCTGAACACTGTGTTGACATTGATGAACCAGATTCGCTATTGCCCAACTTGCATCACAATGTCCGTCAACGGAGAGGAAGACACATCCTACATAGATTACGACACATTTCTCGACCCCAACTTCAAACCAGCCGCTTTCGCCAACACGCTCGTCCTCGCGACCAACAATCCCAGCGACACCCCGCTAGATCTCTCAACACCACTCTCCAAAGTCCTCTTCGATGCACAGGAAATCGACTCGCACATCCATCTCCTCACCACCCGCTCCGCTATCCCCTTACTCTCGCACACGAAAGAACAGACCGATGCTAGTTCGAGGATAATATCGGAAATCGATCAACAAGTGAAGAATGTGAACGAGAGCTACAAGCAGCTAGAGAAGGAGGTAATACAAAAACATACAGAAGCCGAGGAGGTACGCCTCGTGGCATCACGGCTTTGGGAGACGTTAAAGCTGGGCAGGTCCCTAGCCAGATGTCTCCAGCTAGGTCGCCAACTTGAGGTCCAGCACGCCGAACTGTCCAGTGGAACCGGCAACAACAAGAAAGAAGATCATAGGGCGCTCGTACGATGCGCCCATACCATTCTCTCCCTGAGAGAGGTAACCGACAACAGAGCACCTGGCGAAGAAGGCCATGGGTTAGAGAGAGTCGAGGCGATGAGGAGTCTTCTGGACAACGTCATTGCGCCAATTGAGCGGTCAATAAGAACAACCTGCGACCAGATCATTCGTGAATTCTCCGTCGGCTCCGCGTCGGGAACGGCGACGTTCGCGCAAAGCGAAGAAGCAAAAGCACGTACAGTATCCGCGGCCGTGACTCTATATCTAATTTCGCCAACTTTCGGTGTGAAATCCGACAAGTGGACGCCCCAGTTACTTGTGCAGGCCCTCGAGGTGTATCTACGAAACGCGCTACAGAGCTCTGTGGCTTCGCTGGCTAGATCGCTATCGACGCTGCCATCACTCGACCGCACCCTGGCCGAGGTTTCGGCGCGATGTCAAAATATCATTGCGCTCGAAACGATTCTAGACGCGACAAGAGCGCCGCCCCATCCCCTATTACCTGCGCAGAAACATGTTTCCGAAAAGAACAATCTGCTGCAGCCGCTACTAGCATATCTGGAGACCGGCTCACTTGCCTCGTACTTCTGGAGGACCATGGCAGGTAGTCTGGCGACGAAGGTGCAGGAGATTATCAACCGCGGTGGTGTTTCAGCTAGAACCCTGAAAACAAACCGGAATGCTGTGGGCGACGCGATTCGGGAGTGCGTGGTCCGTGGCAGTCAACTGCCCAGCACAGTTGCCCCGACAAAGGGCCGAGTAGCCAAGGGCGACTCTGAGAGGACTGGTGGGGGTTGGGAGAGAGAGGTCGCCGTCATGGTGGGAAGTGTGGTCAATAACCTTGGGCGTTGAAGATGGGCCGATCACCGCATGTTTATCCCGACCACTACAATACCTTATATATTATGCTGGGAGGCCCGAATCTGTTTTTGCCCTCCATACGACCACTGCACAGCGCTTGTATGTATGAATAGCGACCGGGCAAGTGAACGAGCGAATGAACTCGAATGCGGAGCCGCTTTCTTTCAGCAGTATTTTGTAAGGCTGCTATCAAGTGGGCTGGGTTTCTGGCGGCCCGAGTTCACGAAGCGGGTGAAACTTGTGAGCCCACCTCCGAAGACGAGAAAGGATTGGCAGGGGTAAATGGAATCGCACCAAAGAATAACCCCTTGCTGGCACAGGAAAACATCCCGTGCTTCCCCATAGGTTTTCCCTTATCAGTTGACACAAATACAATGTACAGATACCCAAGAAGTCGGGAATGCAAGGTCAACTCCATCGTGTATGTAAAGTCCAATCCACTGACCTGAAGCTTGCCAAGAACACGTCGATCTACTGAATTCTCCGGACCATACAAGAGGACCAATGGATTACGTAACCCCACTTGTCCCTTCCAGCTTGGGGTACTGACAGGAATCGAAATGCTGGTGTGCCATCTGATTCTAAACCATTGACCCCTTGCAGTCTGTATGCATCTAAGGTTAAGTACAGCAGTAAAAGACTTTTTCTCGTGAATTGGGAGGGAGACTTGAATGTGGTCTAGAAGTTTCTCTGAATCAGATCAAATTTTTGAAAAGAACAAGTATGCGACATTTCTTACCGATTAAAGGCCGACCATATGAATCTGCCGCTGCATGGCTGACGACGTCATTCATCCCACTTCTACCCCTCCCTCCACACATTTTCATCTTGAGCAGAAGCTAGTGGTGGGATGAAGTACAGGTACAACAACCCTCAAGGAGGTAGCAGGCACGATGCACACCTGTCAACATGCACATTGCAAATCAGATGAGCATCTGGAAACAATCTGAAGTCCCGTCCCCTCAAGTGCAGCGATTCTGTCTATCAAACATGTCCAGCATGGGATTTCCCATTGGGCGGACACCTTGACAATTCTGAAACCCGATCTAACTCATGTAAGGGGAGAGTTCCTGGCTAATGTGACAGTTGACACCATCATTGGGACTATTGGCTGGCGCGTCTCTGATACGTGCAGAATGCCTGCCTAACGTACCCATAATTCACCATAAGTCTTGCTTCCACCGAAATCCTTACGTCAGTTTAGGCTGGACATGGAGCAAAACCTCCAGTTTTCTCCCACCGCCTACCATGTAGGCATCGTGAAGTCTGCCACCTGCACGAGATTTCGCCCAAGCCTGAACTGCTGTACTTGTGCACAGCAATACCTGACCTATGTACCTCGACTTCCCACTGCTGCCCCACCTATGAGAGCCCGTTGCCGGTCACATTAATCTAATTGGCGAGATGGAATAGTCCAGCCTGTCTCCGGTTGCTACAAACCACCTATCCTGCTCCTATGCATCCTACCTAGATACTAACCTACTGGACTTTGCATCGTCATCTCCACCGCCCGTCACCTACCCTCACCTAGGTATTCCTGTGTAATTCCACCCCTCCAACGTTGCACTCGACCTCTCGCTCAACCCACAACTCTCCTCCTTCAAACTAAAGAATACTCACCTTTGTCCACTTTCATTACTGTTAGAGAGAGGAAGGGGATTTGCTAGATTGCCACTAAGCAGCATCAAATTGCACTGCAGTACCTGGGACCTGTTTATCCTCTGGACTCCTAGATCGGCGATCTGTTATAGCCTGGGGCTTTTTGTGACAACTGATTGAGCACTCGTTTTCCATCTTTCCTTCGAGAAGGTCCTGCTATACTAGGACAAGATGTCGGATACTCACCAGACCGAGGAAAAGGCGCCTCGGGAACTCCCTCCAATCTACGAAGCCGAAAACACATCGCTCTCCCCTCAGGCGGGACTCATTAAAGATGGATCTGTCGGTGAAGGTGAAACCGACGGGTCGCCCGACCTTCCTCCCCATCGGCGAGCGGCCATCACGCGAATTCCCGTCACGCCCGGCATTCAACAGAACACATACCAGACCCCTTCGCTGCAGCGCTCGGGACTCGTAGAAAGCGGGGGTTACTTCACCAAGAACCCGCTCCAGCAGGACCGCCCCTCCGAGTCGATGGGCGCTGCCCAAGCTGGCGGGGCAGCCAAAGGTTCCATGTCGGGAGAAGAGTTGCTCCAACGGATCAGCTCTGCGACCGCCGGCCGTAAGGAGTCTATTGCCGACATTCAATCCGCTGCACCCGATCTGGGTCTTTCCGGCAACATAATATCTGCCACTTTTACTACGCCGCATACTCTGAAGTACCGCAAAAACGGTGAATGGGTAGGTCGCAACGTCCCAAAGTATTTCTGGCACAGAAAAAAAAAACATCTGAACCATTAACTCATGCGAAATAGGAACTCGGGAGCCGCCATGGCCTATCGGCTCTTTTCGATGCCTTTGCCTTTCTCTCCTCGGACGAATGCCCTTGGAACCATTCTGTTGTCGCCTGGACCGGTGAGATAGAGTCTCCGATTGAGACCGCGGTCGATAAGATTCGCGAAGATACCACGGCTATACAGGCCTTCAGCCAGCTTTCAGCTCCCATTCCGGTAGACGACGAGCTGCCACCGACACCGCCGAATGTTGACGGCTTGCGGATATCGCGGGAGCACCAAAAGGACCTGGAGCGCCGCCTCCTCGAGGACAAGCGGCTGAAGACTATCCCTGTCTGGCTGTGCGACGCCAATGAGATAAACGAAGAAGGTGTTACTCTGAATGACCAGGGGCGATGGAGACGGTACGCCGAGCAAGTCCTGTATCCCTTGCTCCACTACAAGCAACACGAGCCCAATGACGGGCGCGCCGAGCGCATAGACTGGGTGAACTTTTACCGAGCCAATCTCCAGTTCGCCGACAAGATCATGGAAATCTACAAACCCGGCGACCTTGTCGTGATCCACGACTACTACCTCTTGCTCCTCCCTAGCATGTTGCGCCAGCGCGTGCCCAACATGTACATTTCATTCTTCTTGCATTGCCCATTCCCCAGCAGCGAGTTTCTGCGGTGTCTACCCCGCAGAAAAGAAGTGCTAGAAGGTTTGTTAGGATCAAACTTGATTGGCTTCCAGTCGTACAGCTATGCCCGTCATTTCACCAGCTGCTGCTCCCGTATCCTGGAGTTCCCTTCGGACTCGGGCGGCGTGGATGCCTTTGGCGCCCGCGTCGAGGTGGGCGTGTTCCCCATTGGCGTAGACACTAAACGAGTCGAGCGGCTGGCCTGGTCCAAGGACGTGACGGAGAAGTATGACGCGCTCAAGAAGATGTACGCGGGCAAGAAGATCATCGTGGGTCGAGACCGCCTAGATAGCGTCCGCGGCGTGACCCAGAAGCTCGCAGCGTTTGACCGGTTCTTGGAGCTGTACCCCGAATGGAGGGAAAAGGTGGTGCTGATCCAGGTTACATCACCAACGAGCATCCAGGACGAGAAGGATGCGGAGAACAAGATCGCCAGCAGGGTAAATGAGCTCGTGATGAAGATCAATGGCACCTACGGCAGCCTAGGGTTCTCACCGGTGCAACATTACCCGCAGTACCTGGAACCGGACGAGTATTTCGCGCTGCTTAGGGCGGCCGACATTGGGCTAATCACATCAGTGCGGGACGGGATGAACACGACCAGCCTAGAGTACGTGGTGTGCCAGCGGGACAACCACGGGCCTGTGATCCTATCAGAGTTCAGCGGGACTGCGGGGAGCCTGCGCGACGCTATCCATATCAACCCGTGGGACCTCACCAATGTGGCCAAGCAAATCCACAATGCCCTGACCATGTCCCCCGACAAGCGCAGTTCGATGCAGTCGAACCTCTACGCCCACGTAACCACACAGAACGTTCAGAACTGGATAACAAAGTTTCTGCGGAAACTGGTCGGCACGCTGGCTTCCAATCACAATGAAAACGCGACGCCCCTGCTGGACCGGGCCGCCCTGCTGCGACGCTATCGCGAGTCGGGCAAGCGTCTCTTCATGTTCGACTACGACGGCACGCTGACGCCCATCGTGCGAGACCCCCAGGCCGCCATCCCGTCGGAGAAGGTCATCCAGACGCTGACGGCGCTGGCGTCGGATGCCCGCAACGCCGTCTGGATCATCTCCGGACGAGACCAGGAGTTCCTGCAGCAGCATCTCGGCCACATCTCGGCCCTCGGCTTCAGCGCGGAACATGGCAGCTTCATCCGGTACCCCGGCACGACCAACTGGCAGAACCTGGCCGAGACGCTGGACATGTCTTGGCAGGCCAAGGTGCTGGAGGTGTTCCAAAAATACACCGATCGCGTTTCAGGTTCGTTGCCGCTACAGACCCTCATACTACGTGACGATGGTTTCCCGTACATGTACTTACTGTTTATCTTTGTTCAGGTTCTTTCATTGAGCGCAAGCGCTGTGCGCTTACGTGGCATTACCGTCAAGCGGACCCCGAGCTCGGCAAGCACGCGGCGCAGGAGGCCTTGGACGAGCTCAACTCGACCGTCTCTACCCAGTGGGACGTCGACGTGATGACGGGCAAGGCCAACCTCGAAGTCCGACCCAGATTCATCAACAAGGGTGAGATTGCCAAGCGGCTGGTGCAGGACTACACGTCGGCGCCCGCGTCGCATGAAGGCAACAGCGGCGAGGCCGAGCTGGGCTTCGTGCTCTGCTGCGGCGACGACTTCACGGACGAAGACATGTTCCGAGCGCTCAATGGCCTGAGCGGGACTCGGGTGGCCAGCGATCATGTCTTCACGGTCTCGGTCGGGGCCAGCAACAAGCCGACGCTGGCCAAATGGCACGTTTTGGAACCTGAAGAGGTTATTGGTAGCGCTGCGCTCCTGGTGGGCGGCGTGGAACCCAGCAGCGGGGAGTCTGCCGGCAAACTGAGCCAGGTCAACTTGGCGGCCGTCTCTGGCTTGGAGGGCCGGGTGCCGACGTGATGGGCGAATGGCTGACGGTTTGCTCCAACATGGCTCCTCCCTTGGAAATTAGAGATAGAGTTAAAAATCGAAACAAACAGAATAGACTCGGATGGGGCATGAGTATCGATGAATTGTTATTTTCTAAAGTACTCAGACTTTTGGTCTCTGTGACTAATAATAGCTGTCACCTCTCTGTCATGAACCTGAATATTATGAGAGTTGTGCCGTTTGGTATTTATTTTGTCTGAATGATGTGGTGGGACAGAATATGAGTTGGCGCATGACAGTCAATCTGTCACCTGTGCAAATTTTAAGCACTGGAGTCCTGGTTCAACCCATGTTGATGCCCAACCTGACATTAATTCTCCGACGTGCGGTACCACACAAGCGACTACAATAGCTAGGAATATATTCTATCTACTAACAACTATGAGGAACAGTTATCTGGTGGTAAATGAGCGCATTATATCGGTGTACATCTCTTGGAGGATCTTGAGGACTGAACTGCGTGTCTTTACAAGCAACCCCTCACTCACTCACTCACTCACTCAATTAAGTACTCATTTTCGCAAAGGGGTGCTGGCATCTCAGGTTTACATTCTTGGGGTGCGGATCGGTCTTGACATGTTGTATACTAGGTAGGTAGGTATGTATGTATATTGTAGAGAGTGCAGTTTGTTGCATGTGATGCTTTGCCCAAGTAGGCAGGTCCTGTCGGGGTTTATACTTGTATCTAGCGTTGGGGTAGAGTGAAAGGGCGGCAGGCAAGGGATGACCTTGCAGGATAAGGTAATAGGGAGGGGAGGAATGTAGATGGGAAGGGAGAGGGAGAGGGAGAGGTAGACTAGAAGGGTAGATAGATAGATGATCAATATGCGAGATTGACAAGTGGTGTGTTTGTTTGTCGGATAAGGGACGGAGATCGTGCCTGCCTGGGGATGAGTGGAAGAAAGAGGGGGATAGAGCATAGGGAGATTCTGGACGACGGGGTCCTGCAGGATAATAAGAAGTGGGTGAGCGTGGTAGCGATCACGGATGTGGGTTTGTCCCAGTCTAACCTAGAATGAATATTGGCGGGATGAGGTCAGGCAAGTTTACGGGACTTGGAATTAATGAGGGAGGAGGGCATGCCGTGAAGATAGACGTGGGAGTCTATGACGGAGCAGACAGCGATTCTCGTCACTTTTGGAAGGCATAAAACCGAAGGATAGAGAAATACAAAGTTGAAAGGAAGGTGTGGGATAACGGTTAAAGGTTGGTTGGTAACCGACGATTGTGAACGCTGTATGGGAATTGCATTATTGGAAAGCTTTACCTTTCCGAATACACGAAATTGGCATGCACAGTTGAAGTGTTGAGGGAAGGTAAAGCTTGAGAAGTTAACCGTAGACCTCGAAAACCTTAAAAAGCGGGACCCTTCTCCTATTGGCCCAGAAAAACTCTGCAAAGGTCTGATTGGTTGAGCCACAAAAACCACATCAACCACAACGTGCCTCGCACTCCGAAATGACTGTGTGGCTTACTGCGCAATACAGCGATGTGGTCGCTGAAGGCCACTAACTCTGAAGATGACGACATGACTTCTGGGTCTGCGAAGTGAAGGAAGGCACGCAGTTCAAGGTGGTGTGGCCTATTCTAGTGTGGGCTCCTCAAACCTCACGTTGCCTGGCTCCTCAACCTCACGTTGCCTGGCTCCTCAACCTCACGTTGCCTGGCTCCTGGACCTCACTTTGCCTGGCTCCTGGACCTCACTTTTGGCTGGTCCCCTCGCGTTGGCTGGGCCTCCTCGCGTTGCCTGCAACTCCAAAATTGGGATGCAACGCATCCAATTTTCAACGTATATGGAGAGCTGCATCTCCAGGGGTGAGAAAGCTTTCCATTTTAGTGACAACAGACTTGCTTGGCGCTACCGGGTCAATTATTTACCAAGTTAGGTTAGTCTGCGGACTTGTCCAATTCGAACATAGGGCAGAGAGAAGGAGAGAGAGAGAGACAGAGAGGAAACAAACAGCTGCTTGTTCAACTTCTATCTTGCCTAAATACCAACAGCTTGATTTAGATAAAGATAGGAATTAAGGATTACCATTAATAGATAAATGTACAGATATACATGCCAAAACGCTAGATAGATAAACAAGAAAAATAAAACACAATTATACTAGATCACTATGTCCTATCTAGCCCTGAATAGGTTTGTCTAACCCAAATAGGTAATTAGGTATTAGGTCAGCGAGATTACTGCCTCAAATCCACACCGATCTCATAAAAATACGCACACCTTTCCCTCATCCTCTCGTCCACCGTCTCCATCTGTGTGCCGCCGCCGGTACTGAAAAGCAGCCTGTCCATGACATCCGGGTCCCAGACGTCCCAGACCGCCGAGCCGGGGAGCCTGTACGTGTTCGGGTCGACGGAGCGGATGAAGCTGGTCCAGTACGCCTGGATCAGGGGCACCACGGCCGCGTTGACGCCGCCGGGCTGATAGCTCGCGGGCGCGTTGTTGCTGGACACGTATTCCGGGCCGAAGATGGCGTTGAGCTCAACGGTGTGGGGGACGCCCAACCCTTGGCTGATCTGCATGGGGTCCTCGACATTCCACCGGTAGCTCCACGACGAGTCGACGCCGTGGGTGCGGAGAGCGGACGAGATGTATAGACCTGGGCAGGTGTACCGCATGTCGCCGTACACGGCTGCCGCTTGGTGCCAGAAGCAGCCCGTCGCGGCGCCCACACCTGTACCAGCTCCGCCTCCACCTCCACCATAAGTTGTATTGGAAGAACAAGAAGCATTTTCCTCGTTCGGATACAGTTCCGCAATCCTGCCCAACTGCTCCGTCGTCAAATACGGGAACTGCGAGCGCAGGAACAGATCGCTGTCCTCCTGCGTCGACGCGGACTGGGGCGCGAAAGTGGTGCCCTCGTTCGTGTCGTCGCCGACGATCATGGGGATCTTTGGGAACTTCCCCTCGGCGAAGAGCCGATATGTGACGTCCTGCAGCATGTCGCCATCGATGACGGGGTTCCACGGGTAGATGGGCTTGTGGCCCGCGGGCGCGTTCGGGTAGGGATAACCCGTGTTGATGGCCTGGAGCTCGCGCGCGGTTTTGGAGCGGAGACATGCCAATGATGATGATGATGATGATGAGGAATCCGAATCTTCCGAGGTGGGATACCCGCCGCTGCAACCGGCTGCGAGGCTGAAGTTGTCGTATAGGTACTGCGATTCCTCGACTGTCAGGACCGTGGCGAAAGAGACGGACTCGGCGGCCGCGGCGTGGAAGAGCTTCGCGTTTGCGCTCTCGGTGGTATTCGTGTCTGTGGCCGTGTCTGTCGCCGTTTCCCCGCCCGTCATCCTACTGTCACCACCGTACGCGACCATCTGCAAACTGATACTGGCCGCGCCCGCCGAGTCGCCTCCCAGGACCACGTGTCCCGGATCCCCGCCGAAGAACCGGATATACTTCTGCACCCACCGCAGCGCCTTGCGCTGATCCCTGAGTCCGTTGTTGGGGGTGACCTTGTCATCTTCCGTATAGGCATCATCGGTATTGGCATTGGTCAGGAACCCAAAAGGGCCGACGCGGTAGTTGAACGTCACAAAGACCATGGAGTGGCCGCTCGCCTTGATCAGGCCCGTGCCGTCGAGGTTCGGGTTGCTGAGCGAGTTGAAGCCGCCGCCTTGGATGAAGACGAAGACGGGCAACAACGGTTCTTGGTTGGTGGTGTTGGAAGTGGAAGTGGTCGCGTTCGCGGGCGTGTACACGTCTAGAAAGAGGCAGTCTTCCGACGTGCGCGTGTCCGAGGGGTCGCCATTGGTCGCGAGGCAGAGCTTGCCGTGCTAACTTCAGTCTTTAGCGGGAGGGTAAAGTGGCAGACAAAGTTCCACGTGAGGTATCAATAAGAAAAGGCAGGTCGATTCATACTTCATTTGCCAACTGCACGCCATCCGCGCACGAAGGGTCCCTCGGCGGCGCAAACCGCAGGTCCCCGACAGGCGGGGCCGCATACCGGATCCCCAGCCATCGCACGACGCCGTCTTCCTCATTGACCAGTCCCGTGTACGTGTTGCATCCCGTGTCAACAGTCAACCGTGCAGCAATGGCGAGAGACCAGAGCAGAGCCAGCAGAGCCAGCGCGGCGCGGCTTGTCATGGTCGCCTCAAACAGGTTATTAATAGGAGACTGCAAGCTCGTCTTTTCCCCTCTATAATCCCCCTCTCTCAGAGTCCAGGGCCCATCCTTGTACGTAATGTGGTTCTTGATCTGGCTCCGGGATGTGGAAATTGTGTGGTGATATATAAGCAAATATGACTTAGTGCAGAATGAGGTGGTCATATGCACGTCAGGGAACGTGCCCTGTAAGTCAGCCAGTCAGTCAGTCAGTTATATCATATTATTTCTGCAAGAAAGTCATGCAATGAACGGCATACTTCTCTTCTTCCTCATTTCATTCACTGCAACAACAACCAACAACATCAACCTGACCCGTGATTCAAGGCTCGTGACTTTTTTTTCTCTAATTTGCCTCTTCCGGAATGCCTTACTTACCCCATGTGCCATATCATGCATATCCCTTGCACGCACGCTCCCGTCGGATGCGTGATGTTCTTCACATGATACTTGGCTGCATGCATCACTTTATATCGTCTTTTCCCCGCACTCGAAAACAGGGATTTTTGTCTAACTTATATGCATGCACCTGCTTTTCTTTTCTTCTCTCCTCATATGTACGTCGAAGTTAATTCTTTTTCTTTTTCTCCAACACGTGTCCGCCTGGTCCGCATGTGTAAATTAAAATGTAACAAGCAAGCAAAACAAGCAAATAAACACACTTGCCCGCCTTACACTACCATTGGGATAAGACAGGGAGGGGGGTGTAAGAGGGGATATTATGCCGACTGCCGACGCCGCCCTTGCAGGATTGGCGAAAAAGCTTAGCTTGAACGTACGTTGGTGCTGCATCCATCCCCCCCCCCCCCCCTCCCCCCCTGGTTCGGCACAGCACATGGGTGAGTGAGTGTCTTTCTTGTATGTGCGGGGGGTTAAAGTACAAGTACGGATCTGATTCGGTCGGATCACTCACGCCCACACACCAATGAAATCCTACGATATAACATGCCTAAGATGGGAAGCCGGTTCGAGCATACTTGGGTAACTGCTTTTTTTATGGATTTGTCGTGAAGGGCGGCTATGGTCTGAAGGTTCAGTTACCGTCCGGGGTAGAAATTTGTGTTTCGAGTATTATCTTGTTTTGTAATGTTGGCGTGAGAGAGATGTTGGAACGCTGCTAACCTAGCGGTATATCCGCACGAGGCCGGAAGACATGTTCAATGTTCTATTGAGAAAAATCCAGTGACTGAGGGGATTCCAGGTAGGCTGGAAATACCGGTATTTCCGAAATATGCTAATCCACACCACCAAGTCATACAAATAACTGGCATCAAAAGCTTGAAAAATTTGACATGATGACGAGCTAGGGAGACACTTCTCCTAACACACTGCCAAAAAGGGGGGATCCTTCCGTTCCGTTGGGTAAGCAGGTGAGATAAAAGATTGCAGTCAACTGATAACGGGTGTACTCAACGTACGATTGAAAGGAAGGGATGTAACGGGGAGTCTATATCTCTCAGTTCGAAGCATCCTGTTGGTCCAGGCCTGAAAATCCCATCACCATATGGCGCAGCAGCGCACATACCAGAAAGGAATGACTTTGCCACGTCAAATAAGGGTATGTCACCTTGACCTTGAACTTTAATGAAATTAACATAACAACCTAGGGAGGTAACTACCTCACACATTTACAAAAAGGGGGAATCCTTCGAAGAGTTTGTTTACATACCTAATAATAGCATACAGAGATTGTTTTCGTAGCCGATAAGAGTTAAGTACATGAACATGGAATAGATCCCTTACTACCAGCCTGTAGCAAAGCGTCCAGTCGCATGTACTGTTGTTAGGGTGTTAGGAACGACCTATGAAGCAGAACCTATGAAGCAGATCCAAGCTGAAGAGTTCGAAACAATAGCACCAGGATTCAACACCTCCTCCATCACATCCCTTGTGCTAGCCCTCGCTCTTACCAGCTCTCGATCGTACATGAAGCATGAAGTGAAAGTTAATACCCACTGATTGGTTTGCCTGTCTCTGGCCCTGCCTCTGCGTCTCTCCCTCTCCCTCCCTCCTCCCTTTCCCTCTGCCCCTGCCTCTACCTCTGCCTCTCCCCCCCAAAGCCTCTCCCTCTGTCTCACTCTCTATCTCTGCCGCTCCCTTTCCCTCTGTCTCGGCCTCTACCTTGACCTTGGCCTAGCCCTTAGAAGTACCAACATAAGGCGGTAAAGTACCTAACCCTGAGTAAAGTACTTACCAACAGAGTCCCCCTTTCTACCAGTAGGCTAGGAGACTACCTCCCTTAGGTCATTATGCTATCTTCACCGCTCTTATTCAAGTATTCTCATTCTTAAGTTGCATTAACCCTGTATTATGAACACATCATCTTTTTGCTTACTTAGCGACCTTCCTTGCCCCTATACCTTCTCAACACTACTTTTTCATACTGCTTCCCTCCATCATCAGGGCCATTTTTGCTAGAAGACTTCTTAGCGTGTACTATCCCGCCACAGGGACATTTGGTCAATATTGCCAAACTCAGGAATGATAAGCTAGAGTGTTTATGCTGGACCCCCTATATTGCAGGTTGTTATGATCTGGTCTATCCCTTTGACGCCCGTGCCGGCGTCAAACACCCCTAAACACTCACCTCAAGAGTGACAAAACAAAGTCCCATGTCCAATCAACATGTTACCATTTTCGTCGTCTTTATATCATTTTGGGTGTTGCTTGAGGGATAAGTTTTGGCTGTCAGCTCAGGGCGTGTACGGTCGGATCGAGACTCACAGGCAGCCATTAGGTCTTGGTTTTCGATGATAAGATAGACTTCTAAGGTTATGTCTTGCTGTTATTGTTTCAAACCGTGCTGTTGATAACCACCAAGTTGTCCATGGGCCCTTCGCTGCCCACCTCAGAAAAACAGTAGATGCAACTCGACGTTGGACTATTGGTCAGTCGTAGGCCATACTATGTGATGTTTTGAGTTGACCATATCCACATGGAGTGTTTGGTTTGTCAAAACAAGCTCTCCAGTCCTGTTACAAGATGTCGGATGTTGTCGAACGCTATCCAGTCCAGTCAGATGTTTTCCAGTCAAGTCAGATGCTGTCCAGTCCAATAAGCACACCTGTCATGCTTGTAAAAAAAACGCTCCTTGAACCCGGGACGGACTGGTTCGTTGGCAGAATGATTGTTTACTACTGCAACTGCATGCATATGAGATGGCCCAGGAGGAAGGAATCTGATGGTGAGTGATTCCCCCGTGGTATAAAGATTCGAAGAAGCACCCGAAGGAAGATACAGATAAGTTTCCTTCCTTCTCACCCTCTACACAACACTCGATTCTCACAGAAAAGAAAACCCTAATCTTGAGCATTCCCCTATCTCCATCGAAAACTTTACCAGACAACCAGAAAGCACCCTGAGAATCCTACTACCTTCAGATTGTCCAAGACAGTACGTATTCTCTCAGTGTTGCCTACCTATACTATCGTCCTTGAGATTACACCGTCGCTTTCCCCCTCCATTTATCTAGATATTAAACCGCAACTATCCCTAGGTTAGGCCTCTGCCAACACGTAACCAACGTCCTCCTGCGCATAGCCATGTGTACCGAGATAACAGTGTTACATCCCTGCAGATGCGCCGATCCGAGGCAGCTAGTCGACGGCAAACATACGACCTGCAATAAATGCCCGAACATGATCAGGCATGTCGAGAGGTGTCCGGATAGAAGGTTCAAGAGGCGTGCCTGTTCATTGCCGGGCATTGACATACGACATTGGAGTGAAGAGAACAAATGCCCTGTGCCTCCAGATCCCGCCGGAGATGCATCAGCAGCTTCTGGGCCGTTAGACTTGCTGCCGCTGGGAAATGGACAGGGGAATAGGAAAACGACACGGCGAATCTTACCCGGGCCTGGCCTTCTCGTCGACTACACTACACCACACTACACCCTGTCATCTTTCCTATTCCCCCGTCCTCATGGCCTGTCTCGATATAATTCTTTCTTTCTCTCTGTCCCTAAATCTCCGTTCTGTCTATCTGCCCAAGCTATCTAGTTAGCTGCCGGCGAGAAGGGGAGATGTAGTAGTAGCTGCCCCTAGGCAGGATATTTGCGAGCTTCCAGTGACCGCCAGCAGAGCTTTTACCCCTTTCTTCTTTTCCTACATCTCGGCCTTCACTTACAAAAAGCGAAAAAACAGGAGAAAATTTTGAAAAAAAAAAAAAAAAAAAGAGTTGTATTTCCTGGGATGATTTAACTCTCTAGTATTAGCACAAGCACGATTATATCTAATCAACAGATTCTTACCCCCCTTTATTTACTTCATTTTCTGCCCGTGAAAATAAGCTTCTTAATCTGTTTTAAAAGAGATGTAAGGTACTTAGCAGCAGAAGGTTATATAGAACATTGTATACCTTCTTTAGCTTGCCCAATTTAACGCAGATTATGGTTTCATGACTTTAAGCTACGCTATTACCAGCTTAGGTCACTCAAGGGTAGAATGTTCTAGTTAGGGGTTCAATAGCCATCGGCAGAGAATGCGGTGATTAGGAGCTCGTCGGACGACCCAATGCTGATCGGAGTCGGTGGTATGGTTGGAGCAGGGTCAAGCCTCAGTCACCCTACAGAAGATGTTCGATGATGGGTACGACATACAGCGTCTTGTCGAAGAAACAATGTAGATAGTCTCGACTTCTATAACTTATAATATAACGGGTTTGAGCAACCGGTCAAGAGTTAGTATTGAACGCCAGCAGATTGTCTGTCTGCTCATAAAGAAAAAGGGGATCACTTAGCCACGACAAGTAAGGGACAGTCTGTTGTTGTCAGGGAGAGCTATCCCAGGTCTAAGTAATCATGCTGTATTTTCTTTCTACATAATAAGCTTGTGTGGGGCAGGAATTTTGTGGAAGTATAAATGCATGATAACTAGGATTGATTGAAGCTTGTTTCATAATCTCTCCTGTAACGGCCACTCGCCCGAAGCCCATTCTATGCCTAACTATCGTGAAGCCACCATGTTCATCATATAGTACAGAACAGATTTGAGATGGAACGCGTAAGCTGTGGCAGATTAGAGGTTCGGGAGAGAGAGGGGGCAGAAGAATTCTGCAGACATATACTTTTGGTGGCCGGGAAGTGGCTCGGCAGATTCCTTAAA
Source organism: Xylariaceae sp. FL0594 (assembly GCA_022385605.1). Classification (NCBI taxonomy): domain Eukaryota; kingdom Fungi; phylum Ascomycota; class Sordariomycetes; order Xylariales; family Xylariaceae; species Xylariaceae sp. FL0594. Next base: position 48,262 of record MU280860.1, read on the forward strand.
ATCATGGCCAGTTTGAAGATCCAGTAGGGCAACTACGGGGCATTTATGTGGGAAATCCATGGTTACTTACAAGTTCAATGAATCAACAAGCGCCGTATTATAAGTTTTACCCCTTTGAACTTAGTGAATAATAGTTGTTATTGTGTTTTCCATATCCGATCGTACCTGAAAGTCAAACAGTGGAGAGAGTGAAAAACCGTGCACAAGGGAGGGACTGAGAGACCGAGTTGGCAAGAGTCTCAATAAGCTTAGAAGTACTCCCTGACAGACTCAGAATCCTACATCTTACACCATGCACATACTTACATAATTGGGAATAGGTAAGTCGACAGAGTACAGTGCGATGTAGTTAACGAGAAGCCCCTGACCAGGAAGACTTCTCTCTGTCTCCCACGCCCATCACGCAAGAATAACTGCTAATTACGCCTGCGGGTAGCCAGACCGTCACCCATTGCATTCCCTGCACTCGGAAGCACGGATCCATTTCCGAACAACAAATAATGTCCCGCAATCCTGACGATCACAGCATTCCGTGGTATGGGTTATACATGAGGGCCTGTTAAAAATGCGGCAAGGGTGTCTTCGGCGTCTGGCTTGGGCAGGAGGACAGTTGCAGTGCTTTTCAAGGACCACACTGCACATAGTGATGTGTAGCCTGTAGGCGTGGTTATATGTTATGTCGAAGCCCTAAACAGGATGTAAACTCTATGTTAGTACTGAGGGAAGAAAGCAACCCTGTAGTCTTGAGCAGTATGGTGAGGGAGAGTATAGGTTAGTAACACTGATAGGTACATACTGTCTTGTGGACAAGTTAAAGTAGGAGACTTAGCTTGTTCTTTAGTCTTTAGTGAATTGTTAAAAAGGGGAATGATTGAAGGTATTGGGCTTCCTGGCTTAACCAAGTGTTCGATAAAGTAGAAAGGAAGGAAAGTTTTCTACGGTTTCCTTTTTGGCGCTGGTCTGGACTTTTATATCACAGAGGGATCACGGCACACTGGATTCCTAAGGTGCGTCAAGGACCAGTGCATGACCACGTACTATGGGTAAATGGTAAATAAACCAACCAGAGACCACTCAGCAAAAGATGCGTGTTTCCTCCCCAAACTCTGCCCCCAAGAGGCTTTCTGTGCAGGTGGCGCATAAAAAGTAAACAATAACATTGCAAACATTGCATCGCCCTGTTATATAACAGGGAAGGTGCTTAATGTGATATTATTTTGTTTTATATGGCCACTCTATAGTAAGCAACCTTATAACTTGATAACAGCCGGACTTAAGGGATTGTTGTACACACATCCAAGCTTCAGTCACTAAGCAAAGTAGACCTTCAAGCTTGGTCGTACAGGACACCATCTCAAAACTAACACCAATGGACAGTAGCCTGAAGTTTTCACCTGGGAAGTGTTAACATGTTGATTGGTCAGCCCTTGTTTTGCCATTCCTCGGGTATCCAGGGATGCTGGCACCGCGTGGGCCGCGAAAGGGATACGGCACTACATCATTCTCACCCAGTTTCTGACCCGAACGTTTGGACACTGGACAGCTTTGTTTGTTTACAGACTTGATGATACCCTGGCGCATAATCCTTCTCGGAGCACCTGCGTTGGCTGGCCATTCTGGCCTGTTGCTGTGTCAAGACATGGTAGATACATACATATATTGAAAGACCTATCAATCCCCACTCCAACACTTGTCGAACGACTATGCCGGCAATCACTGGAAGTCCGCAAATAGCATGCCTTAAGCAAGCTACTACTACATCTCCCCTTCTTGCCGGCAACTAGGGAAAAGAAAGACAAAAAGGACAGGTGGAAAGCCGGTTGTATCGGATACCAAAGCGCCGTAGAGGAAATGGGAATAGAAAGGGTGGAAGGGTGTAGTGTAGTGTGGTTGAGAAAGAGTCTTATCCCAGACAAATGTCAATCCTCCTATCTCCCCCGTTCTTTATCTAGTACACCGGGTTGAACAACCCTAACCATTCCCTCTGCTGGCTCAATCTGGTGGCATCGGGGGCATATTTTGGCTTTATCTGCTGGCATTGCATCCCTTGGCACAGTTTGATGCTGTCGGTAGAAGCAGTCCTTGCGATTCATTGGACAGGGCGTGGTAATCACCTCCTCCCGGTACGTACATTTAGGGCAAGAGTCGTGTCTTTCTGGGCTTTTTGGGTCATACTGTTCCTTGCACGGGCAGCGGTGATACAGTGTTGTGATTATGCACATAGTTATGCATAGGGGTAGTGATATGTGTCTTCGAAGGCCTAACATTCAAATATCGTTGCAGATTAGTAAAAAGCAAGAACAGCAATGTTGAGACCTTAAGGACCACAACTGAGAGGGACATACTGTCTTGTGTCAAGTTAATGTTGGAGGCTTGGTAACTCCTCGGTGTTGGGAAAAGTGTTCAAGAGAGGTGATGCGATGCTTTGGTGTTTCCTGGCAGAAATAATTTGTTGGGTAGAGTAAGAAGGAAGGGATATTGTCTGTGTGTCCCTTTTTGGCGCTGCTCCAGACTTTTATACTACGGAAAATCAGATCCATATGCCCAGGACCATTATATTTGCACACGGAATGAATAGTAAACAAATAGACATGAACTGTCTCGATAAGGACAAATACATCTGCATGGAGTAGAAATAGTAAACAAATTATTTCATCAGTCTGGATATGGGAGGAAGGTCACTTAGCGTAGTATTCATTTGTATAACGCCACCCTGGATGTTAGCAGGGCAGTTGAGAGGTTGTAAACAAATCAACAGAAGACTTACCAAACATTTGATTCCTCCCTCGTGACATTTGAACTAGAAGGAAACAACGCATTTGTGATATGATCTACACGCAAGCCGGTTGCATCATAGGTAGGTAGGTAGTAAGCAAGTGATTATTCCAGTCTTTCCCGGTTTCAAGCAGCTTTAATTTCCACAACTCGGTGACTTGGGCATTTGTTGTTCGAATCCCAAACATCATTCATTCAGGGGGGTGTCAAAAACGCAGAATAGACACGCCATAGACGTATATAAACGCGCTGAACACTTACTGTTATTGTTAATTTAACAATCCAACGCACCTACCAGATCCTAGCAATACAGTTTGAACAACCGTTGCAAATCGTAAAAAAATGTTGGCACTGTTAAAATCAAAAACTAGCTCTGACTAGATCACTCCAGTAAGGCCTATATTTCAACAGCCACCGCCTGAAACCCAAGCTCCAGCCACGAAGCAAGGCCGTACCAACAAGCTCAGTCGTACAAGGCGCAAAACTGAGACTACTACCGATATACAGCAGCCTGTAGATTAAACGTTTGAAAAATGAACTTGCTGTGTTGCACACAAACAACCTATCTTGCCACATACCAGGTACCTAGGGAGTCAGGGATGTTGGCGCCAATTTGTGGCGTTCAAGGGATAGGCAGACCTACATCATTCTCGCCTCGCCACTCTCCCTGCCCCGGACTTTTGGCCTCTGGGCAGCTTTGTTTGTTTACATACTTAATAAGTACCCCCTTACAAATTTGATAATACCGCTGGCATGCAGTCTTTACGTAGCACCTGCTAGATCTGATAATAGTCCCGATGGAGTGTCTTTGGTATGTTGAAATGGAACTTCACATAATGGCCTAGGCGCCTTATTATTTATATGATACGCTCACCACCTGGGAGGCCCGACCAACAGCGCCACCGGATTTAGATGAAAAACAGTGAAATCAACGAGTTCCTCATATTGTAGTAAACTAACTGCGTAATCAGGCGTGGTGGTGCCGTAAGTCCTCGTCGCAGACCAGACTGTAGGTTAGACATTTACATGAAGATCTCCACATAAAATGATCGCGAGATGCAATAAAAGAAGTGAACCACTCAAACCTCTGAACCCCTTACTTTCATACCACAGTCTCCGGGGAAATGAGTACATAGCAAGTTACCTGACGGCAACTTGATTATACAGCATTACGTGGGTCAGTGTTATTCTGTCCAATCCTCGCTCTACGGACGGACCATTACCGGATCACCCGTGACTCCAAGCTCTCCACTATCCTGTTATCTTGCCCCGTTCTTCCGCATTTTCGGGAGGTATTCCACAGTACGTGGTATAGAAATCTCAGCAGACAAGAGGTACACGACCCTTGCCTCCTATCTCCATGGAAATCAAGTAAACAGCAAGGGCAGATGTATCGTTAGGTAAACGGCCCCCACGCGAGGGATGTCCCCCCCCCCCTTTTTCAGTATTAGTGTTAACCTAGGAGACTGCCTCCCTTGGTCATCATATCAATCTTCAACCCCCCGTGATACCCGTTGTGTTTCTCTCCAGTCGCTTGTTATGAAAAACAATGACACCTTGGCATACTATGCATCCACCATCGCCCCTTCTTCTCTTGCTTTTTTCGCATACGGCTTCCTGATCTTGCTGTTACATTCCTCTGACAAAATTGCAGCTCCGTGTTATGGCGCAACAGGGGTTGTTTGACCAACACTGCAAAACCTGGAAAAGGGCAGAACCGGGATTTTCTTTTCACTACCATGTTAGACCTCGAGCCCATACGTTCGGGAAATGTATACGAAAAAGTTGGTACTAAAGTGATATAGAACCAACACTCCCCCCTAATCAGGTAAGTTTGTTTATTTGTTTTGTTTTACGCCGCACGAGGCATCCGCATGCCGCTAGAACCTCCCGAAGGGTATGGGGGCGTGGTGAGCTCTTATTTACAAACAAGAAATATTGACACTAAAATCCGGCCTTGAGGGCTTAAAAATTACATGACCCGCGCTCGCTACGTCTCGATGCCCAGGACAGTATTTCATTCCACGTCGGCGCCCCGTTTCCAGCGCCGTCGAATAGTCGCCTAGTAGTATACCTCCTTCCGCCTTCCTAGGATCCCTCGTGCTCACTCTGGTAAAACCCCAAGGGGAAAACCCGTAGGTGACTTAAACGAGTGCTACCGCAGCCTCGTACTCGCGTTCCGTCGGTTGCGAGGCGCTTCCGTGTTGTTCCCTAGGTTAATCAGGTAAGTAGAACCACAGAAGGATCAATAAAGGGGGACGCACAGTGATAACAGGGCATGTTGAACATACACTGTGTAGACTTCACAGGGCTGCAACAGACCAAAGGAGTTAGAACGGCCCGATACGGCCAGGTGCCCGTTGCTTTGGTTATCCCTTTGGCAAAGACTTCACCAGCACTCGAGAAAAACAAATCGAGAACTCGACTTGTTACTACTATTTAAAGACATGTACTGCATGTACCATGCCTGGTGTTAATTGTAAAACGCGTGCATTGCTCATGTACCTCAGTACTTCTGTACTTCTCTTTTTAGCCTTCTGGCAGACCGACTCCTCTCAGGTATCTCTTTGCGGTGTCGTCGTTCGGTACTTACACCTGCCACCACCAGCCACAGTCCCCCGGTCCCACAATACCTTTCCTCAGTCCCCATGTACTTTATTTCGCCTGACCAAAGAAAAGGCGGTACAAGCCATGATACAGAAACAGAACTGAGATGGACGAGGCTCCGATAGCTGCACAGGTAACCCGAACCCAGAACACTGTAAAGGGCCGCAAAATAGAGTAGAAGTTTAAAAGTAAACGTCAGGAGTGTTACCAAAGCCGTCACCAAAGTCAGAGAATCATGAGTGCTTATATTCTAACTCTCATTCTTAAGTACCTTGAGACCAACACCTCTTTACTCTTCGGGACCGTCCATACCAGGGCCCGGACCTCCTTGACGTCCCATCTGCCGAGCCTTCAACATCTCGTCACACAGCAGCAGGTTCGAGGCGATACTGGATGAGGAAGCAACGCAGTTTCGCAGTACTCTGAAGGAGTCATAAACACCTTCAAGCGTGGGGTCCATAGGTCCACCCGTGACCAGGTCGAGGCCGACAATATTTCCGTCGTCGTACTCATCCTGAAGAGAGGCAACTAGAAGACCAGTTAGTATGACTTCGACGACAAGTACTTCGAGGGTACCACTTACGTGCGTCCTGGATGTCGTGACCGGCATTCGCAGCCAGCGTCTTGGGAATGATCAAGAGCGCATCTGCAAATGCATCGACACCCCACTTGGCCTTGCCCTTCACAGTCTTCTTGAAGCTATCACTCTTCAAGTGATTCGCACAGGCGACCTGGAAGGCACCACCACCTGGCACCACCGACTTGTCCACAATCATGTTGTAGACGCTGCGGAGACCGTCTCTTACGGCATCCGTGATCTGGGTGATGGTGTGTGCGTTGGGGCCCTTGATCATCAGGGTGACGGACTTGGGATCCTTGACTTCTTCGATAAAAGTGTACTTCTCCTCTCCGAGCTGCTGCTCGTACACCAGGCCAGCCCATCCGAGAATGTCGGGTGATAAATCCTCCACGCTGTTCTGGGCGACGCCGCCGCAGATAAGCTGTAACCGTTCCATATTTCTCCGCTTGGCTCTTCGGAGGGCCATAATGCCGTTCTTGGCTAGGACATCGAGGGAGAGAGGGTCGATACCCTTCTGGTTGATAAGGACGAAGCTCTTCTTGGGATCGTTGCCGCAGACTTCCTTCTTCAGGTCGACAATCTTCTTCAGCTTGGCATCGACGAAACGACGCTCGCTCTCGACCAGCTTGTCGCGCTGTTCCGCACTGGAGTAGAAGAAGCTCGAGTTGATCTCGGTCTTCTCGTACTCTAGACTGACGTTCATAGTCAGGATAAATGCATTCTCCACGCGCTTGGGCATATCGGGGTGTCTGGCGCCGTGATCGAGGGCCAAGCCGCGGATGAGTTGGGTATCGGAGGCGGTGCGATGCTGCATCTTCATGATTTCAACCATGTGGAGATCGGGCTTCGCGGGGGCCTGGTAAATAGCAAGCACAGCGTCGACAATATCGGGCGTGAGCTTCTTGGCCAAGCTAGCATTCAACTTTGTGGAGAGGGACGTCCGGGCGACGGAGAGCAGCAGCTCTCGGTCCACCTCTTTCGGCAGCTTGAATGTGTCGAGGAACTGGGCACCGTCCGTCAGTTGTTGTGCATAAGATAGGGGTATAGAAATGATCGCACCTTGAGAGCCTCGTTCTTGGCAATCTCGAAGCCGTCTGTTATAATGCGAGGATGCAAGCCCTCGGAGATATATCTATCCGCCTGCTTCATCAACTCTCCGACCAGCAAGACAACAGATGTCGTGCCATCTCCGCAGATATCGTCTTGCGCAGTCGCGGCGCGGGCAATCATAACAGCGGTGGGATTTTGTATTTGCATTTCTCGTAGCAGGACGTTGCCATCTTTCGTAAGTTTGATCTGGAGGCGCGGTCAGCTTCGAATGGGTTCGTCGGGTCGCCATATGGGAGCGGGAGCTCGAACCTGTCCAGAACCATCCACCAACCTGCAGGCATGGAGACATATCGTTAGTACTGGTTACTGTAAATGGGAGAAGGTGGAACAACAGTTTGCATACATCTTGATAGTCCCTAGGGGACCAAGATTGGACTTTAGGACATCTTGTAAACCTTCACCGGCACTGATGTTGACCCGGAGAGCTTCACCCCGCCGCTACAAGGATACATACAACGTTAGCACGGCCAATTCGGCGGTGGGTGAAAGTGTAAATATTGACGAACCCGGGACTCGGCTTTGGGGTTGAGAAGCTGAGCAGCAGACATGCTATATAAATGACGAATTCGTGCAGCTTCTGAACTTTTTTGTATGCGTTGTTGTGCTGCCTGGAACTAATCAGGGTCGGCTGTATTGGGCGTTATGATGGTTCGAATGGGGGAGCTTCTGAAGGTGGGTCGAACTTTTTTTCCGATTGTTGATTGTAGGTTAGACTTGACTGCAGCCTTGGAGCAAGGCTTTGGGCTTGACCGGGAGGTTTGGAGGGGTCTGTACAGAGATCTTGGCACTCCACTATCTGAGCTGTCAACACCTGCCAAGTGATGAACTGAGAAACTCGTTAGGGAAATATACACCCAACTCTTCCCACAATTGCATATGTCCAGCATAGCTCGGGGGTCTGCTTACATAACCAAGTATACACGACGTTTCACACTGTAACGGATGGGCAGCAATTCTACGTAATTCCAGTCTCATTTCCGCCTTATCTATCCAATAAGTCCATAATAATAAAACACATGATTACGCGCCTGAGCGTGTGACCTCATGAGCTAGCTCTCTCTCTCTCTCACACACACTTTACTCTCTTCATCCTCATACAAGTAAACTGGTGAAAAATATGAAGCGATAAAAAAACAAAAATGCTGTTCCAGAACCTCTTGTCCTTTCTTTCCTTCACTGCCTCCGTGCCGCAGGCCGAGATAGCCCCCTCAGATGATGGGGGGAAGCAAGTCGCCATCATCGGTTAGTAATGGATCGTTTGTATTTGTGTACCTGCTTTCTTCAACTTCTGGTTCCTTTGATGATGAGAGAGCTCCTCGTGATACACGTGACATTGTATACCTCATCTCTCGTATTGTCTTTCCTTTATCACATGTCTGCCTTTCTTTACAAGCTTTCATAGACTACTCTTATATTCATTTGATCACCCATGGGCCCCATTCCTCGTATTTCTAACACAACAACCCCCCAGGCGCCGGAGCAGCCGGCGCATCAGCCGCATATCATCTGCGCAAATACGCCAACGCAACCGGTCTCGGGCAGAAACTCAACATCACCGTGTTCGAGCGCGCATCACGCGTCGGCGGGCGCACGCTCACCGTGAACGTGTACGACGACCCGTCCGAGGCCATTGAGGTCGGCGCCTCCATCTTCGTGGACGTGAACCAGATCCTGTGCAACGCGACGCGGGACTTCGGCCTCACCGTCAAAGAACCCGGCGGAGGGGATGGCGATGGCGGTGACGACGATGGGAATGGCGGCGCGGGCAACGTCCTGGGCATCTGGGACGGCGACGCCTTCGTCTACACCCAGGACTCCCGCTCCTGGGACTGGGTCAACCTCGTCAAGCTGTTCTGGAAGTACGGCACCGCGCCGTACTACACGCGCCGGCTCGTCCGCGACACTGTCGCCACCTTCCTGAAGCTGTACGAGGAGCCCTTCTTCCCCTTCAGGTCCCTGTCCGACAGGGCGTACGAGCTCGGCCTCGTCAAGATCACCGGGGTTACTGGAAAACAGTTCTTGGAAGCTAACAAGGTGAGTCCACATACTCCCTTCTCTGAATTCACTTCTTCTTGTAACTATACCAGAACACAAAAGTATGTATGAGATTATGATGAACTAACATTCCATCACAGCTCGACGGCGCATTCGCGCACCACATCGTGCAAGCCAGCACGCGCGTCAACTACGCCTCGAACCTCGAGCACATCCACGGCCTCGGGACCATGGTCTCGATGGCCCCGGAGGGCACCAAGGCCATCGAGGGCGGCAACTGGCAGATCTTCTCCGAGATGATCAAGGCGTCGGGCGCGGCCCTGCGCCTCGACACCGCCGTCACGGGGATCGCCCTCCTGAGCGGCAGCGACAGGAAGTACAAGATCACCACGGCATCCACCTCATCCCCGGACTCGGGAAGCACGACACCCGAATCCCAAGACAACACAAAGGGGAAGAGACCCAAATCACAACTCCCATCCTCGTCTAACCAACAACACCCCATCCTCTTCGACGACATCGTCATCGCCGCGCCCTTCCAATACGCCAACATCAGCGCCCTTCTCCCGGACCCCATCGACGCGATCCCGTACGCCACACTGCACGTGACGCTATTCGCCTCCCCCTTTAAATTCAGCCCCGTGTTCTTCAACCTCGCCCCCGGCTCTTCCGTGCCCGACTCCGTCCTCACGACATTGGGCAAAGACGAGGTCCCCCAGTCCGGGGCCGCGGGCGCGGGGAAGGCAGGCTTCTACTCCGCGACGCTACAGCGCGTCGTGATTAACCCGCGCACCCGGAACCCGGAATACGTGTACAAGATCTTCTCCCCCGAGGCCGTGACGTCCGAGTTCCTGTCTGGGTTACTCGGCGTCGAGGTCTCCGACTCTTCCCTCGTCTGGCCTCGATCCGAATCCGAAACATCATCCCCCTTCTTCTCCGGCGTCCAGCCCATCTCCTGGTACCACGCCACCACCTTCCACCCGTACCCGCAGAAGCTGCCCCGCGTCACCTTCCAGGACCCCGTCCTGCGCGAAGGCCTGTACTACACCTCGGGCATCGAGAGCTTCATCTCCACCATGGAGACCAGCGCCCTCATGGGCATGAACGTCGCCCGCCTCATCGTCGACAGCTACGCCGACCTCGTCCCGCCCGCGAGTGATGACGGTAACAGTAATAATAACAATGATACTGCCACCGATACTCAGACAACTGCCGAGTCCTCCTCCTCTTCTACTATTACCCCGGAAGTCATCGAAGAACAGCACATCGTTGTGGTAGAGCAGGATGTTGTCGGCGCTGCAGTAGATGAGGCAGGCGAGCTGTGATGTGATAGTTGTGCAGTTGGTATTTCAGCGAGAGAGAATGACTAGGTCCGATTTTTATCCTAATATTACACTAATAACAACCCAATATCCAACAATCTGGAGTCAGCGTGAGAGAGTGTGGGTGTGTGAAAGAAAGAGAGAGACAATATCAGCCCAAGAAAAAGAAACAAACAACGATGTGTCCCACTGCATTAAAGCAAGTCCTTTCACCTCCCTGTCCTGAGATCCCAACCACTGCGGCGTCTTCTTTCACAGCTTCGTCGTATTGCTCTTCCGCACTCTCGGTCTGCCTCCTCCGAAGGTTGCCGGGGGAGCTGGCATAGAACCTTCTGGGTGAGATACTCCATTACCTGCATCCGGCCCGTTCGCTGCTGCCCCACCTCCTGTTCCGGTTGCCGCTCGCCTTGCCGCCCTTGCCGCCTTTTCCCTTACTGCTTTCACTGCTCTGTACGGCAATGGTAACGTGTCCGGTGAGCTGCCTATGACTACCCTTTTCAGATTGTTCTGCGCCTCTTGCTCCGCCTTTGCCTTAGCCTCCGCCTCCCTTCTCTCCGCATTGTCTCTGTCAATCTTCTCTTTGACAGCGTCAGTCAGCTTCTGGTAACTCTCCTGAGTTTCCTTGTGAATGACAGCGCTTTTCTTTGCGTGTCGAAGGCAGAGCTCGTAGATCCCTGTTTTCACCAGGAAGGCTACGCAATAGCAAGTGGCCACAGACCAGACTTTTGCACGCACAAATGCACTGTAGGCAAAGAGTAGGCTGATGAAGATGACGCCAAGCGAGAGTAGAACTGTTAAACAGGAGTCAGTCGACCACCATGGCATTGGCGTCAGGGAACGCGGTAACTGGAAGAACGAGATGGGACAGTATCCGCTTACATATGTACAGGAACTGATCTCCTACATCCCACGTGTTACCTCCGAACTGCTTATTATTCATGCCGAACACGCTGGATAGGAACGAGAGAGGTAGCTACTCAACGGGACGGTGTTAGATCTTTTTCTCCACATCTGATCATTATTGAGAATCCACTTACGAAAACGATGGTTGCAAGGGTAAAAACCATGATAGATCGGCTCTGTTTGATGGATTCTTCAGATTGCTTGACAGCCTGCCAGGCTTGGACGAGGCTAGCTTGTTGTTGTTTCATGTCGAGCAAATGTTGGACAGCCTCTGCCGCGTTCTTTGCGCTCCTACGTAGCGCCTCAAGCTCCTTGACGTGAGAATCTAACCTCTCTTGGCATTCATCCGCCTTTTGTTTGAAGGCTTCAAAGTTAAGCTCCAGCATTTCATTTCCGGGATCTCTGTTTGGGTTGAGTATATGTGCTGCGTGCTCGATGAACCGTTTGATTATTTCTTGGTGGGTATTGGAGACATGAAGCATCATGTCAAGCTCCTCGATGATGTCGTCCACTTCGCGTTCTAGCTTGCCCTCAGGGTTGATGTCCAGCAATGCTGTGTGAAGGTTCGTGATATCCAGGTAACTCTCAGATAAGTACATCCTTCGGGCCTCTCCAGTCCAATGCCACAGTCGCCTGGTCGCAAGTGTTTGTTTAAGCATCTTCAACATTTGTTAGCGGAATTTGTCTGTTCTGGAAACCCTACCAACTTACTATGTTGCCTATCGCTTTGGAGAACTCGTCAATCACTTGCGGTTGTCTGTCTGGTGACTTGGCTTGGTCGAAGAACGTCTTTGTGCACTCGTCAAGGATGATGATGGCCATTTCGAATACGGTGCGTATCGAGCACGGACTCAGACTCTCCAGCCGGGTCCTGATGGATTTATGAATCCCTGAATAGTCCTGCTTATTGGCCCCGTATCTCTTGGGGAAGGCGGTGATTATCGTCTTCTCATCCAAAACCCACATCCACAGTTGGTCTACCATGACAACCCTGGAGACTTTCCTGATGGCGTCTTTACAGGTTCCGCAGCCTCTCCGCGTCTCCACCATGTCTTGGTGACACGGTAATGTCTCCAGCTTCGTGTCATATCGATGGAAATCGTTGGGCTTGGCTGTTGTGCCACGATATACGACCTGGTCTTTGTCACGCCGCTTGGTGGACCGAAGAGTCCAATAGAAACTCTGGTCAAGTGTGCGTCGAGGATGGATTGGCGGATCCAGGGGTAAGTATTTTCGTAGCAGGGCTTTGTCCCGATATGTTGTCATCGCTTCAAAGAGCTCGGCTGCAGCTAGTAAGTAACGCGCCAGGTGGTTCCTGGGCTTCACCATGGAGAAAGGCCCGCTGCTTGTCTCTTTCTTGTCCACGTGCAAGGCCTCGACAACATCCTCCATATATTTCATGGATTTGAATGAAGTCCAGGTTCCGGTGCGCTCCTTGGGTTTAACCTGCTCGGGGGTTAGCTTCGGATTGTTCTTCAGTATGCGAGTTATCCTTTCATCGCATTCGTCCTTGGCCTTTTTTTTCGCCTGTTGCAGCCTAATGTCCTCGATCTCGGATGCGAACTGCTCCCGCTTCCTTGAGGTCTCCCAGTGCAGGTACGGCATCTTTCGGTCCAATTGTGAGTGGGTGCAACGAGCTGTCATATGGAGTGCTTGGTACATACAAACACGGTGATGTTTCTTGGCTCCGTTTCTCGAGTGTCGGCGGCTGTTACGACAAGGTTAGAAGACCTTGTTTGGGGGCAGGCTCAAGCGTTCTCTGGACTCACAGGAAGAGATGGTTTCGCACATCGGTGACATATACCTTGCATGTGCGGGCGAGTGTGAATCGCCGTGCAACTGGCCTCGCCAATACCGCTCCCGCAACAGTGTGGAGGTCTTTGTCTCCTCGGGCCGCCGAAACTCTCTCATCGCGGTGAGATCCGGAACTGCCTCACCGAAATACTTCGCTATGGCCCTCTTATGCATTTCATTCGTCAATAAGAGAAAAGGGTCAAAAGGCAAATCACAGGGCGTACCTCGATCCACTATTACAAGGCGTCATGGGTTAGCCACTGACGCGAGGAGGATTAACAAGGACTATGTCCGTTGGTGTTGGACTCACAATCATGTTGTTAGACGGAATGTGAAAGTATTTGAAGCAGCCGGGTTTGGTGTCGTGGCCGCCATAAAGAAGCTCGTCTTCGTCGGCTCGGTTCCAGTCGCTCAATAGCCTTTGGATGGTGGTTTTCTGATTGGGAAAGGCGCCTTTGATCCTCGGATCTTGATCGTTTGTATGTGCCCCATGGTCCTTGAACTCAATGATGGGGACAGAAATGTCCCTTTCAAGTTTGTACGTCGGTATGTTTTCAGCAGAGCCTGTTTCGCTTCCTATTGTTGGCCGAGGACCAAGTTTTCGTTTAAGCCTCCAGGCTCTTCGAGCAATTTGAAGATTTTCAACGAAACATCTATCGGCACTCTCATTTGAACGTGTATGGTGCACATCTGGACTCGAAACAGGACGAACAGCTGGGGAACCATTACTGGGATCGTTGCCAGTCAGAGCTTTGCGGAGGATGCCAACGCGTTTTAATTCACTTTTGACATTCTTTTCCCATCTCTCTCTCAAACCATGGATAGCTTTCTGAGCATCCTCGTTAGTGGCGCCGATTTGGATCCGATACAGCTTCTCCTCTTCCCAAAGCTTGTTCTTGTCGGTAAAGAAGTCCTCTCTCTGGTCAATCCTGATACACCCAAAATAATGGCCAATGTTGTCCATGATGTGGCAATCGTGATTCTCTACACTTAGACAGGTTGTTCTCCGCTCTGGCTGGTAGGCAGGGTGTGCTTGTCCCTGCCCACCAGGGGATTGGTTCTGCGGCGCAGTTGCTTGACTCATGGCTGGCTGCTCGTCTATGTGCTGAGACCGGGTAGATAGTAGCTCGAAGGATGAGAGACTTCCTTGGGAACAATGTTGGAAAGGGAACGGCTCTTATCCAACAGTATGTATAGCGGGGGCTGCAGAGCCTCATGGGGCCACGCTGACCACCCTCTTGCGAATCTTCCTACTGAAAATGGTACACAGCTTAGGAGAGGCTGAGAAGCGACCTTTCCGCAGCTAAAAATACTCGATCATGTTGGGGAACCGTGACGAGATATAATTGTTTCGGGCTATGCGCCGCCCGGGTTATGGCGGCATATTTCGAATTGTCGGTTGAATCAAGAGCAAGGGTGAGCCGGCCAATGATCAGATGGCGATGTGAAAGAGAGACGATCTCTGCGAGGAGCTTGCATGTTCCTCGCCGAAATATCGAAACGGGGTACCATCTTGACCCTTGCTCTGAGGGGGCTGAGTGAGCATTGGGTTGGACAATAGCGAATCATTCCGCGGCTCTACGCTGGGAGGTGTCGCATCCATGCGGCTGGCGTGCAGCTTCTCCAACGGCCAAGGCGATTCGAAATATGCACTCACGAACTAACAGCATGTGAAGGCACAACTCGCACGAACCTGCAGGTTGCGAGAGGAGCGCCCGGAAGAATCAAAATGAAACAAGATGGGTGGGCGCGAAAATGTATGCAGGGACATGCGGTTGCCTTGCTGGAGGGCGCGCCTTCGCAGTGTTCTTGCTTGCATAAGTACATAAAGTATGTATCTTACGTCCGTTAGGATGTACATGTATGTATTCTGCACCTGCAACTCGAAGCTGATTATGCAAAAATAGAGGAAGGCGTCTCCGATGGCCTCCTTGAGATTGGTACGTAGCTACCCATTTAAGATGAGCATGTACTACCTCATACCACTTCACACTTTGGAGGGAATTGGCTGGGGATGTGCCAGCCCATGCATTGAAATGAGTGTGTGTAGCACTGCAAGGGTGAGAATGTCACCCGATAGATGTAATGATTTTTGCCTTATATGCAACCCATGCACAAAATCAAAAGCAATACGACTCCTATTGCTCGGGAGTGAAATGAATGTGCTGAGAACGGTGATCGCCAAGATCTCCGCGGAGGTCTTTCAGGTCTGTGTTGTCGGCTGGCTCCCAGCTGTGGGACGCTCTGGCAGCTGCTGTTTTTCACAACTCTCACTCTCTCCTCAAAGTCCTCACTTAGCTATGACCGCCGAAGATGGACGTCGGTATACAAGACTCCTTTGCTTGGAGTCCCGATCGCGAAATTGTCGCTGTCGCATATAAAGTCCTCCGCGCGAATATCGAAGAACTCGAAATCAAACCGGTCAACGAGAGTTGCGACGAGTAAGTACATCTCGGCCCAGGCGAGACTGGAGTTTATCACGGACGTTAATGATGATTGACCTTTCTCTTGATATCCCTGTTTACGATGAATGTCATATGAAAAGGAAAATTGGATAACTTACTGCATCCCAAGACACACTCTAGTGCCTCTTGAAAACGGAGCAAACGCCTTCTCCAGCCTCCTCCGCCTTTCCGGATCCATCCATCTCTCGGGGTCGAAACGGTGGGGATCGGGGTAAAGGGTCTCGTCCGAGTGCATCAAGACCAGTGTCATTGCTACGGGTGTGCCGGCGGGTATTCTCCACTGTTTGTACGAGATATCTTTATCCGGAGAGATGCGCGCCATACGGGTTCCGATCGCGGGACTGAGACGGAGGCCTTCCATTAAGACGGCAGTGAGGTGCGGCAGCCGTTCCAGGGTCTTCAGATCGAGCGTCCCAGAACACGATGCCAGCTCTCCGCGGAGCCGTTGAAGAATGTCGGAGTTGCTGAACACGTTGAAGATGACAAGTCGCAGGACACTGGCAGTGGTCTCGAAACCGGCACCTGTGACGGTCGACGCGTCGTCGTACACGCGAGCTTCCGTCTTTTCTGAAGGCGGAAGTTTGGAGTCCATGATCTCGTCTACGATTGTACGACGGCCTGTAGTGCGTGTCGCTTGTGCCATCAGGTTATGCGTATCCTGCCTAGTCTCCTACTCGATGAAGTCACGATCAGATTCTAGGAAGCAAACCCCGAATTATCATTGTGGGCGACTTACTTCGATATGTCGATAGAAGACCTTGATCCCGTGATCTCCTACCTTCATGATCCAGCTCGGCGGAATGGACATGAGCAGGGGAGCGACGAACCGGACATGTTTGGTCAGTCGCCAGACCTGTCCCGAGCCGATACTGGTGGCAACCATGGCCTCGTCGAAATCATCCCGCTCAAGACTGTTGTAGCTTTTCCCAAGGACGAAATCATTCGCGACATCACGGACAAATGCAGTAATAGCCGCGCCGAGGTTCAAGTGCGGGCCTCCAGCCTTGCGATCTTCCTTCGGTGTAGCGGCAGCGGAAAGTCGGCCACACAGCTTCTCCAGATGCTTCAGGATACCACCCTCATAAGCAGCCACTTTCGCTTTAGACAAAAACGGATTGAGCGGCTGCCGCCTCACTTTATGCACCTCATGGCTCGAGGTAAAAATGGTGGCCCCCGGGGCGGCGAAAGCATCGGTGGCCCACGCATACTTATCCCATCGGCCATCGTGGCGGTAGAGAGTTTCGAAGAAATCCGGGTCGCTGACATGCAGCTCATACGGGGAGATGCGCACGATCGGCCCTAGAACGCACCCCCCTCAGTACTGAACGAGAGAACCAGGAGTATGAGTTAGCACACGTACCGTATTCCTTGTGCAATGCCGCGATCTTGAACGTGTATTGCCCTTGCTGATAGACATCATAGTACGCCTCGTACCATCGTGAGACGGCTGCGAGCTTCGGTCCAGGGAAGCGGCTCAGAGGGTGGAAGAAGAGACGGTAAAATGCAAGCGTGCAATAGTAAGCTATCACTGCGCTCGCTAGATGCCACCATGATAACGACTCAAGTACATAAGCCATCTAAGCAATCATTCGTAACCTAGTCGGACAGAGATGAGAAACCGGAGGAATGGGGGTTGAGAGTGAGAGAGAGTGTGGGATAATGAGACCAACACAAAAAGAGGCAACCTAGATATGTTGGGCTACCTACCTACTTAATTGACACTCCCTCTCAACCGCCCCCTTGCATACTTATGTATGGGCCCTGTGGACATTATTCACCAACGCAAACACCACTTATCAGGCTTCAAGCCTAACTGCCCCGTACATAGAGACAACCCTTACACGAGTTGGAGACGAAGGAAAGATGGATTCCAACTGAATGTTTGGGTAGCACGACGTGTTGTTGGAATAAAGATAGGCCTTGCATACGAGTACGTACCTTTAAGTATGTATCACCATTGGAGTTCGTGCTATCTAGCTCTCCCAGTACGGCGGTACCGGATCTGATTGGAAGACAGTCGTGTCACGTTATCGGATACTTTGGACTCTTTGTCGGCTTCGCTGCCGCCTGGCTTACTTATGGGGAGCCAACACAAAGGCCTGGCGTCCCCACTCCATGATACTTGCCAGACTAGCAGTAACTGACCAAGTGTGACGTGCATCGGGACACACATGGGGGGGAGGTAAGGAGTTGTTAGATACTTAAATCTGTTCACATTCTGCTAGGTAGGCTACTAAACTATATCCTTGCGACAGGTCGGCAAATTAGTAGGCTAAGTAAGTACTTATATACATGAAGCAAGCAAGAGGGCAGCTAAAATCCCCCTTGATTTCTCCCTCCCTAAACCATCCAGCCAGCCAGCCAGCCAAATCCCCCAACCCTCCCTCTCTCTCGATATTGCCAACAAATCTTAATTAACTACACCCCGCGGCACCAGCCGGGTCAGACCCGCACGCCGTGTCGGGGTAGTACCCGTGGTCGTACGCGAAGCTGCAGAGGCCGAGGTACGCGCAGCGGTCGGGAACGCTGGTGAGCGGGTACCCCTTCCTGCCGGTCGAGGCGGGCGGGCTAATGGCCGTGCCCGTCTGCGTGCACGTGCAGACGCCGGGCGGGCAGTAGTTGTAGTGGCACGCGAAGCTGCACAGGCCTTGGAAGTTGCCGCTGCCGGTGCCCAGTACACAGGCACTACCACTTCCACCACCACCACCGCCACCGCCTCCACCTCCACTGCCGCCGCCGGGAGGGGAGCCGGAAGCGGTCGCGCTTCCGACCCATGCGTTCCAGTTCACTAGATTGTTCGTGCAAGCCGTCGTGATGGACGCGCCGTTGACGGTGGCGATGGCGTTGCCGTTGCGCGAGATGGTGACCGTGACGGCGCCGGTCTTGCCGTTGAACGGCACGCTGCCGTGGTAGATGCCCGAGCCGCCGGCCGGCGTGTTCTCCCACGTGCCCTGCACGGTGCTGCCGCCGATCGAGACGGTGACGGTAGCGGAAGAGGTAAGAAGCGCCGAGTAGAAGACCCTGTCTTGGGCGATCTGGGAAGGCGGGTAGGTCTGCTGCCCATCGCCGGGGTTGTTGCCGGTGACGTCGCCGGCGCTGCACGCGCCGCCGGGGTTGCGGCGGTACCACGTGTTCAGGCCCTCCTTGGAGATGGTCGCGGACCCGGTCTTGTACTGCTGGATGAGGTAGGGCAGGAACTGGCGCCAGCCGTCGTGGGGCATGTTATCGACGTAATTGAACGGCGCGTTGCCGGCGCCCGGTCCGAACAGCCCGTACTGGGAAGGATACAGGGGGCCGATGTAGTGCGACTCGCCGTAGTCGTTCCACGTGATGATCTCGACGAAGTCCGGCTGGACGGCGAGGACCTGCTGCCAGCGGTCGTACCATAGGTCGTCGCCGCGCCAGGTCCAGTGTTTGCCGTAGCCGGGTAGGTCAGTGTAGAACCACGGCGAGACGGGCATCATGTAGGGCTTGCCGGCCAGGGCAGTCATGTACTGCTGGTCGACATTTGTGGTCATGTCGTTGGGTCCGTTGGGCCAGGCGGCCCAGCTGAAGAGACCGTCTACGACACCGGTGTTGGCGGCTCCCTGGGGTCCGAGCGAGGAGTAGTCGGGCATGAAGAAGGCGCCCGTGTTGGCCTTGATGTAGGGCCAGTCGTTGACATTGCCCGTGCCTTCAAATGTCGACACGAGGGGCTGGCTGCCCTGTTTGAAGTAGGAGCTATGAGTCTTGTAGGTGTTGATATAATTCTTCACCGCGTCCTTGTCCCAGGCGCCCCAGGCGAGATAATCAAAGGAGAAGAAGAGTTTGAAGCCCTTGTTGTCGGCAGCTGCGAAGGCCTTCTGGATGGAATTCCCGTTGTTGCCATCGCCGGCAGCAATGTTCAGCGCAAAGCCATCGATTCCGGCTTGTTGCGCGATCTGGATATCGGCTTCCCAATCGGCCTGGGAGAAGGAGGCGACGTTTCCGACAATGTAATGGGCGAAGACAGCCTTGGCCTCGACCACCGACTTGCCCAGGAGGACAGCCAGGATTGGAAGGAGCTGCTGGAACTTCATACTTGGTGATGATCCAGAGAGAAATGGACGAGGATGATGATCATGGGTAAGATCAGCCAAGGGCGGGGGGCTGTGTGGTTATATACCTAAGACTTGACGATGCCCGGGTGACCGAGTCGTCCCTTGTCTCACTTGCACTCAGTGGCCCAGGGACCAGGGCCGGGGTGGTATATGGCCGAACCGGCCAAAAGGCGGCGAGGAAGCATCTTACGTTTGCAAGACAAAAAGGACGTATGGACGCTTCAGAATTGGTGATTCAGGCAAGGTCAGCTGGATGACCTGCCAAGAAGGGACAGGCCGCTTAACCAAATTTGCATACAGCTCCTTCCCAAGTGCCAGGGTCCTGGGGGGGGGGGGCGGCTGGGGGGCAAGCGGGGGAAGGGCCGCCAGGGCCCAACTAGCCCGGGTCTATTTGCAGCTTGGGATGCCATCATGTTACATCGGCTTAGATTTCAGGATCGAGAATGGCCTGGGGCATTGAGCCGGTATGAGGTCTAGAGAATGCAGAATCCAACGGCGTCGATTAGTGCAGTGCCGTACACCGTATTCAACTCCCCTTCTACCACGATGGCGCCATCTTACAGCTGTACTTGGTAGTGGATTGTGGTAATAGGGTATGTTTTACCGCGCCGCAAACCAGCATTGGAGGCAACTCTAGTAGCGTTGCTTGGACATTTACATTGCTTCTTAAAATAGAATATCCTTCCCTTTCTGTAATCTACAACGGCTGTAACCGGCGTAATTTGACTGCCATAGGGATAAATTTTCACCTTCTTGGCAGGTGGTTATTCAGTGTACTCTATTTACGTACAACGGTGTGATTAAGCATAACTTCTACGCCGCACCGGTCAAATACTGCACCGGCGATTTTCGAAGTCGCGGGGTGAACTGCCTGGCTCGGCTAGCTATGTATTCAAAATAGGCATAAGAACCACATCATCAACTTCGAAGCTAGAAAAAATCTTCGGAATGGGCTGTTCTTAGGAAATGTTGCCTCGGCTCGTGTGTCAAGCTTCGTGATGGGTTTTGGAAAAGAAGAGAACCATTCAATTACACGATCCTACCGATCTTGCAGAGGGACACCGCTTGGTCCGTCCACAACCACTTGCCGCCTTCATCAGCAACTTGCCAGGGCCCAGCACTGCAAAAAAACATCAGTGTCAGGACTCAGGACTATGGTTTCTTTGACGTCAGCGCTAGCACCCCCGACGTCGATGGGCATTTGCGGCTTAGCTCATATGACTAAACGGATTATTCATCTATCCACATTGAACAAACCCCAAATTGCAAGATAGGTATCGCCAACTCCTTCCCCAGACGAGATGAACATCCAGACATGTACTTAATACAGTATACCACCGGGCTGTTGCTGAAGCATTTTTGAACTTGAAATTTCATGGCGCATCTGAAGAAACGTAACTACTGTCCCATGGCGAGGAAGGGGCAGTTGCTTGCGTGATATTCCAGACGATCGTGAAATACTTAAATCAGCACGAAAAAAGTCAGGCAGCAGGTGGCAAACCTCTCCTCTCGCTGACCCACGATCAAACGCCAGCAGTCAGCGCCACCATCGGCTGAGGTTTCACCGACAAAACGCCTCGTTCCTTCGAGTATTTCACGGGCCAACGCGGAAGTGGAGTGATGAGTGAACACGCGTCGTCGCCAAACCTGAGTCCGAAGGTCTAGACGAATGACCGCTCCTGGACACAGAAGACCTAACATATAAGTGTACATCCAGAATACTGCCGTACAAAAGGAGCGCGCAGTCGGCTCTTCGACATCTGACTGAAGAGTGTTCCATCCAACACACTGATGAGTCCAGCAGTTCCGTCACATAATCAACACCGACTTGGCTCCTACTGGATGCTTTATCAATCGTGATGAAAGGGTGATATGTGCAATTACTTCCCCCTTCGTAATCGTGTCTTCTGCCGCGATAGTCTCATATTAGCCTGCGCGACTTGATTTGGAAACTTGGAAGAACACGTACAACGAAGCCGCAAAAGTTCTTGTAAATGCTTCCTCTGCGGACGGTCCCGTTTGCTACCGAGTCCGTGCTGGTGCTGCTTAAGCGTCGCTTCCTTCGCTCAAACAAATCGTATTCATCATGGATGTAGGCGTCATCCAGTTTGCCTTGTAATTTTCAGGCTTCGTCAGCGCCAGCCCGGACTATTTCACTGGAAAAATGAGAGGAAAAGGGTTGAGAACCGTACGGATATTACCAGCGCCTCCAATTCCAAATGATCTGCGCCGTTCTCTATCTATCATTGCGTGTTTCGGGTTCCTATCAGGGCGAAAGTGACTACATTCTCTGAAAGCTACTTGAGAAAACCGCGAAAAAGTTGTGCACGAATTGAAATAACAGCCCCGTTGATGCGCAACATGTTATATCAAGTACGATATCTGACAGCGACAGGCAGTGATAAGCTCATACAAGCTCATTGGCTTACGAATGTGACCGAACACAACACCATCAAGATTAGAGAGATCG
Organism: Xylariaceae sp. FL0594; assembly: GCA_022385605.1. Lineage (NCBI taxonomy): Eukaryota > Fungi > Ascomycota > Sordariomycetes > Xylariales > Xylariaceae > Xylariaceae sp. FL0594. The sequence goes on from MU280860.1 coordinate 70,362, forward strand.
AGGGATGATAACATATTGCAGCCTCAGTGGTTGCCGATCACATACGAATCGGGCACATGAATCTTAAAACCACCATCAGATCGAAGATGGCGACGCTTTGTCAAATTAAACGACACGCTTTTCAATCACTTCTTCATGAAATAACCTACTCGGTAGATAGACAATCCAAATAGAGATATTGGAAGCCGGAAAACTGTGCCAAACATACGGAATCTGACGAAGGTTAGACTGTTCTGCCCCGCATTACATCACTATACCTGACCACCCTTTCTGGATAATCGCATGAATAGTTAGTCAGCTCTCTCAGTCTGTGAATATCATCCGAGATCGTCATAGGTAAACCGTAACGTACATACGTGTACATCAACAGAAAACATGCTGGCACAGACAGCAACCCGCAACATGAACCACCTGAGATGGCGACCGGCTCGCTCACCCGCTCTCACTCGATAGAGCCCGACATTCGGTTGGAGGACTACTTGGACGACAAGCTTCAATCGACGGCCGATTTCGAGAATCTGGCCAGTCTAATCGACAATGTCGAGGTACAGCGTGGTCAGTTGAGGACACAGCTCGACGATGCCGTCCGCGAGCTCGAGGACGTCCGCAGCGCGGCCAAAGACCGCCAGGGCGGCCTCGTCCAGTCCATCGAGGAGTTCCGCGCGCTCCAGCAGAGCATAGATGCTCGTCTCAAGATCGTCGCCCATTCGACAGCCCCGGACGAAGCCATCCGACGACTCGAAGAACCCATGAAGCAGCTCCACCGGGTCGAGTTGGCGTATAACTATCTATCCATGTTACAAGATGTCGAGGATATGCGGAAGGAGGCGCGGTCCCACCTACCTGAAAGTCCAAAGGCCGCACTCGAGCCTTACACACGGTTAAGACGGCTATGTGCACGACTGCGGGAGCTTCAAGGTCCGGCGGACCAGGCCGCCACCCACCTCGTGAGCCATGTCGAGGGTATAACCGAGAACCTCTGGAAGGAGATGAAGGAGACCATGTCCCAAGAGATGGACGCTCTGCTCAAGAAACGCAACTGGCCGCAGGGTATCGATACACACAGCGAGATTGACCCGGAGTGGCTCGCATGTTTCGAGAAGCTCGTAGACTTGCAGGTTCCAGAAGTGCTATACTCGGATACGCCAGTCACGCTATTGCCCTTCGAAGTGATGGCCAAGCCTTTTACTCTGTGGTTCAAGTTTCAGTTCATGGGCAATAACGCAACCAGCAGCCCACAATCCTTCGGGACGTTCTGCATCCCGCAGTTCGTATCCCTGATTGACAAGTGGGAAGCCTTCTTCCGAGAGAATGTCGGTCACATCTTATACTCCCGCTACCGCGAGACGGCAGTCGGGGAAATGTCCATCTACCTCGACCCAGCTTGTGCGCTGGTCACATCCATGCTACCTGTCATGAGAGAGAAGATCGAGCTGGTGATACAGCACGGCCTCCAGAATCCACAGTTTCTCAGCAGCGTCATGGTGCAAATCATGAACCTGGACGACGAGCTGCGGTCGAGGTTCCACTACGACGGGGGCGACCAGGAGCACGGCTGGGCCGGCCTCGCATCCGAGGTTCTGGATAAGCACTTCGACGTCTGGCTAAAGGCCGAGAAGGACTTCGCTCTCGAGCGTTTCCACGCTATCCTGAGATCGCCTGATGCGAGAAATATCGACTACGATTACAGCGTAAGCGGAAAGATGAAGCCCACCTTTGGCGCTGTACGCGTCACAGACCTGCTTAAATCTGTCACCTCGCAATATGAGCGAGTGCGCCGGTTCTCGCACAAGCTACGATTCCTTATCGATATCCAATTAGAGATCCTAGACGAGTATCATGACCAACTAAAAGATTCGCTGGACGCGTATTATACCATTACTTCGACGATTGGCCGGACGCTGCATGGGGTCACTAAGGAGCAAGAGGCCGCTCTGGAAGGGACGGGGGCGTTTGAAACGCTGTGCAAGGTTCTTGGAAGCTCCGATCACATCGTCAACACTTTGAAAGACTGGAGCAACGAAGAGGTGAGGACAGAGTTCAGGACTGCACTTTTGATTTTCCCCCCAGCCCATTAACACCTTCACAGTTCTTCGTCACCTTATGGGAGGAGCTGCAAGCGAGAGCGCGGAAGAATAGTAATCAGGAAACCCTCGCGGGTGGCATGAGCCACGAACACGTCAAGGACCGCATCTCCTCGGCCGTCGGGAGCGACGGGGACTCGGGCATCCTTTTCGACGAGACCATCGCTGCGTATAGCTTCCGGCGCAAGACGGCCGAGGAATACCTCGTCTCGGCCCTAATCGACTCGCACCAGAAGGCCTTCCGACCGTATCTGAGCAAGCCTCAGTGGACGACGATAGATGCCAATTTAAACAGTGAGAAGCCAGCCAAGCACCCCCCTTTTCTCTGCCTGTAATATGAATGATTATACGCTAATACTTGCGCGAAGTCGACCCTTCGCAACTGGCGATCACCCCAGAACTAGACGAACCCTTAAAGGTCAGCCAGTTCCTATGAGCTTTTCGTTTTACTCCCTATCCTATGGTATCGTGATGACTCAACAAACAAAAATCCACAGATCCTCAAACGCAACCTCTCATTCCTGTCCGCCGCCATCAGCACGGCGGTCTACCGCCGCATCTGGCGCGCCGCGCTCGAGAAGCTGCAAGACACGGTCTGGGGCGACGTGCTCCTGAAACAGAACTTCACTACGCTCGGCGCAGCGCAGTTCCACAGGGACGTGCAGGCCGTGCTCGCCCTCGTGGACAGGCACGTCCCCGACGCGTCTGTGACTATTTTGGGTGTTCTGCGCGAGGGCGCCACGTTGCTGGATCTTCCTGTTGAAGCAGTAAGAGAAGAAGATGATGGCAAGGAGAACGAGGTAGTGGTGATGACGTTACAGCAAGCCACGGACCGCGTGTTCACGGACAACGCAGAGGCGAAGAAGGTCCTCGCCGAGTTGGAACTCGAGTGGTTGACGCCTGTCACTGCGCGGAAGATATTGCAGAGGCGGGTCGAGAATAGCGAGTAGTTTGTAAAACCAACCAAACCAATGCAGAGAAAAGGTAGAATGAACAGAAAGATTTGAGAAAAACATCGCATTGTGATGACCATTTCTTGCTGGTGTTTTTATCTCTCTCTCTCTCTCTCTATCAGTCTCTCGTGCGTCTAATGTGGTCGTGATCGTGTGAGATTGTGACTCCTATGCCGGAGAAATGGTTTGGTATCCATAAGAAGAAGAAACAGAAAACGACAAGTGAGAAAAAGTCGAGTAAACGAAAGGACCACCCTTCCCCTCCCCTCGCACTTTGAGACCGAAACGCCGGGGTGTGTTATGCGTGATGCGATGGTAGATCGCCCTTGTGTGCAGTACAAAACAACAGTTTATATCCCATCCATTAGAGTTTCCGTAATGATTTTTCTTCCCTGTTTACCTTTCCCTCGCGTCGTCCTTTGGCGGTTAGAAGTCCCTAACAAGTGGCTATTTGAAATTTCTTTTTTGACGGCCGCTTATTTCAGAGCCCTCATCGTAGCCTCGACAACGGCAAAAGTTCCCGCACTAACGGGCATGGCCCTCAGGAGGGTGGGGCCGATGCCCTTCCAGAAGCCCCTCATGCCCTCGGCCCTGTACGTCTGGGCGAAGCAGTCGCGCATGGACTTGTACCGCATGTCCTTGTTGCGGCGGAGGCCGTCCGTCTGCATCTTGCTCTTGACGACGTCGAGCGGGTAGCTGGCGAGCCAGAGGGCCTCGCCGGCGAGGCCGCCGTAGAGCGCGACCTTGTAGGCGGGGACCTGGTCGCGGGCGATGTTGTTGCGGGCCGCGTCGGCGTTCATCATGTACTCGAAGGCGAGGAACCAGGTCCCGTACGCCTGGGCCTCGCGCAGGATCGTGACGGCCTCGCCGCGGTACAGACCCCGCAGGACGCCGCCGGCCTCGGGCGCGCAGAGCTTGCGCACGCAGTCCAGAGGGCCCGAGTACAGCCGCGCGGCGCCGTGGGGCTGCGTCTGCAGACGGATGCGCACGTGCTCGATGGGCCCGGATATCACGCTGTTGGCTACGCCGGCGAAGGCGCCTGCGGCGTAGTACTGGCCGTAGCTCAGTTCGCTGTTCGAGGAGGAGGAAAGGTTGGCCGTCTCGAAGTACCGCCGCGCGTAACCGAAGGCGCCGAACTGGATGGATACGCACGCGCCTATGCCGAGCAGGGGCGTCAGGGTGCCCTTGTAGAAGGCCAGCGGGCCCTCCTTGGCGTAGATGGTCTTTGCGGCGTCGAGGGCCGAGTTGTACTGCGTTGTTGTCTGGAGACGAACTTTGACGATGTCGAAGGGTTGACCTGCGATGCAATTTGCGATTATGTTAGCAATTGATGTGATATCCATACCCGCGCATTCACGTATCGGATCTAAGGCCTACAGCCCATCGGAGAATCTCAAGGAAAGGCAATTGAGGAAGGAACAAGGGAGAAGAAAGTAAGTAATCAGCGAACTAACCGATCAGAACCTGCGCGACACCACCGACAGCACCGGCGAAGAGATCCTTGGCCGTATCGAGGGAACCGCCCTTGGCGTCGACATCTTGCACCGCATCCGCCATTTCTGTGTTGTCGTAGCCTTTAGATAGCCCGCCCCTTGTTTGACCTGCTCCCTTCCACCTAACCCACTTGCCCGACCTACACAGCCTTCACTCACTGCTCGAACTCCCGCTCTCCAAGATTGGTTATAGTCGCGGGCCTCGGGCGATGACTTAGATGAGTTTGGGAACAAAAGGCAGTAAGCTGTGTATGTATGTCGTCAAGTCGGTAGGTAACAGGAAAGCAAGCAATTGCTCTGCTCTGCTCTTGGTGAAGGTGTTGAGGTAAAGGGATTGATTGTTTTCACTGGCCGATATAGGAGCGGGCTTGTATTCCCAGAATCAGAGACAGGATTGAGGGACCACAACAGATAAGAACAACCAGTGCAATTTAGCGTCGGCATCTCCCCTTACCTCCCTTATCTTCACTGAGATCGCCGCTATTTCAATCCGACCCAAAGGGGTGGATATACTGTGTGAGTCCCCTGAATTATCGCACTACTAGCTCAGGGCCTCAATGACGTGATTGGATTCTAACTTCATGTCAATCAGGTCTTTGTTGATTTCAATTCACAAACATTGCCATGTCCCTCTTCTCAATGCAAGGGATGCAGTGTTACATCTTTGGACCCACCCAGTGTTGTGGAACGCCGGCGCACAGACGGCCGTTGTTGCTAGACGCGGGTGAGCCGCTTCGGCCACGCCCATTCCGACGACATGTTATCCGATCGAAGTCAACATGATAGACAGCCTCAGTTACATGCCTCAGAGTCAAGGGAGAGGCATACTCAGAACAGCGAGGGAACTATGTCAAGAATACTTTAACAATACACAGATTTATTCATTCCTTGTTTAGTTTAGTCTGATGACACTGTTACCAGCATTTGCTTGCTTTCTCGGAACCATTCCCACTGATCGACAACCAACCAATCTGGACGGACAGTCGCTCGTTCGGCGTGCACCGCTCGAGCCCCTTTTCCAGCGACATCGGTAACTTGAAACCTCCGGAAAACGGCCGCCCGCGATCTAGACGGCACGTCGCTGACAGACAGTTTTATAGAGACGGAAATACCGTCACCTAGCAGATTGGCTCGTCCAATGGCCAAATCGACACTGAGGTCGAGAAATCGGTGCACCTGCCGCTTCCATACCTTCCACATCTTTTTCGCCCCATGGGCTGCCCACACGCCTAGGACCTCCTCCAGGCTGTTCTCCTCTGGCCAGAACTGTCGCATGTCTTCTCGTTGGAGCATATCTTTCAGCTGGCCTTTCGTCATGCAGTGTCTAACAAGCCGACTGTCCGCTCGTAGGAGTTAGTGAAAATCTGCGTCGGCCTGCTCATCACTCAAGATGGTGGCAAAAAAGACCCATGGACGTTTTCCCGAATGCCCCAGGACCAGGGCAAATCGAGACACGGGGAGTCTCCCATCAGCCGTCATCATGGTATACCTGAGACTGGCGCTAGCGGTGAAGAAAAGTGCAGCGAACGGTCCCTGGGATTTTGGCGGAAGAGTAATGGAGTGCTCATGGGAATCTAACTCAGCCGGGGGCGGACAGTAGACCTCGTCCAAGAGAAATGGATCGTCTTCGCTCGTGCGCTGTCCATCGGGTACCCGCAAGATCCGGACAGTCAACGGTGGCGTTGGCGCCACCTCGTCCTCGGCCGGCTGCCTGATTACCATACTCTTGGTTTTCGCCTTCCGCCATTCGTCCGGAGAAACGGCAACTAGCGGTCCACAGCGAGCGTAAAAGCCATCGCGGTGTGCCCATCTCTGAATTAAGACGCCGATATAAGCCGTGGGCTGGCTGCGGATGGTACATGCCAGAAGCAAGAACTCCAATTCCCCCTTCTTGCAGACTGGGTATTCAATTTGCAAGGAACGGGCCTCGATCAAGACGGGTCCATTCATCTCGCCTGTCGCGCTGAGTTCGACCGGAAGCATTTTGTGAACCATGGCGAAGTCTTGCGGGGAACTCGCTAGGAGGCCGCGCAGCTTAGGTGTCCGGTACATGGGAAAACTATCTATGGCTGGAAACGTCTCGAGTGAGCCCCAAGCAAACAAACTCTCGTCGTAGTGAAACTTGTAGATTTCTTGCTGCAGTCTCAAGAAAGCCAACTCACGCTCCCCGTATATCAGGGATAGGTTGACGTCGAATAAGCCCAACAAGGAGTACGCGCGGTCTTCGACACGAGTCGCAACACGATTGGCCGCCCAAGCAATCCTGTTCGCAACGCTCACGTGGCTAAAATCCCCCGTTATTAGGACGGCCTTTCTATGCCGGTAAGCCGCTCCAGGAGGTCTGCCAGATCCGTTCGCGAGCCAAGATACGTCCAGTCGGAGGAGTAGAATCGAAGTGACTTGGGGGCGATTAGTTCTTGCAGTGTCCAGGCCCTGGTGAGCCATCGACACGAAGCGATGTCCTTCACACTAGACACGTCGGCCAGGTACACATAGCAGATCTTCGCGTTTTGATACCACCTGAACAACGAGTTAACAGTCATCGTCACGTCCTCGGTACTGCTGCTGTCTACACAGCACCTTCCGTCGGGTTACAAGTTAGATTCCCGAGAGTACAAGAGTTTGCCGACATGGCACTTACGTATCAACCCACGCCCATTCTATGCCATCCCGGCGAGCCTGTTCACAACAGAACTCGATCTTTTTGAAACCCTTCCGCTGCCTCCCACGCGGGCCCGACATATCCGGAAGCGTGCATTCATCGTCATCCCAGGTATGAGACAAGATGGCATATTCCTTGGTGGTGTCACCGAGACATTCGTCCAGTTCGAAAGACGTTGTATTTACGAGGCGCATGGCAACACAAAACAGAACCTAGGCTGGTAGATAAGCTTTGGGTGTTCATGCTGTATGTATTGCACACAACTGCAGACTGCGGCACTGGGACTTATATCTGCGAGGCGACGAGAGCGACACAGAGCTGGAACCAAGGTCACGATGCCCCAAGCCCCCTCCTCCTTTTCATGCAGGAGATCGGCATTTTTCTTCTCCTTGATGCACATAACCAACAGTGTCAGTCCAGGCTGGCCTACCGGAAATAACCAGCTGGCCAGCGTTGTATTGTAAGGAGACTTGGCCGTTGACTCTTCGAAGCATGCTGCATAGGTAGTATGCAGTTGGTGTGCCAGTTTTTTCTAACCCTGCTGGTACAGTATAGCCAGATACACTTGATTGGTACTCCGTATGTGGTCTGGTATGTGCAAATGGACTAGCTCGGTGACAGGCGGGGAGAGGGGGGGGGGGGGGTGGCGGGCCTGTGGGTATTGAAAGAGGGCATCGTGATCCTGGCGAAATAGACACCATAGAACATCAAGACCAATAAGTTGATGAGACGGTTGAGGATACACTATCACATTCTGCCAGGTACTCGCAGTTTCCTGCACACCGACTCTTCGCTGCCAATTGCTTGCTGCCCTTGTGCTGTCGAAAGCAGGTGAGTTTCGCTTTTCATCTTGTTGTCTCCACCTTTGCGTCCTAAGAAAGTCAATTTGTGGCGTCAAGTTACCTTGAATTGGTGTCAGGACGCCACTGAGTTGAGGAAAGGTAGACTTGTTACCTCCAACCATGTGGTATGCTGATTTTGTCAAATTTAAATCGACAGCATTAATTTGGAGAATCACGGATTTGTGAGTAGGACGTGATACTGGCTCGATTCGGTGAACAAGACATGGCCGCAATGATGTGACGGAGGTAGAAGCCAGCATTGAAAGTCTCGTAATCATGTTTACACATCGACACTGCGCAATATTACTGTTGGCGTAGTCCTCTTCCTGGATGCGAGTTCTTCATCCGAGTTGCCTGTCCTGACAGAGGGGGGATATGCTGATGTCATCGCTGGGCTGTGCTGAGGCAGGGACGGTTCGAAAGTTTGGAGACTATCATACAGGTATGGCGTAACTGCTCTTGAGGGAATTAAATGGCAAGTGTCGAAAGGCTTAAGCGTGGCGTAAGTTGCGATCCTGTACTGGTAGGCTAAAGTAAGAATGCCAAGCTATGTGTTTTCACTGGGTATGATCGTGTCACGTGACCGTTCCTTAACTTGCCTTTCTCACCTCTTAAAATCTAGTTGAAGAAGTCGCTCTTCACCTCAACTTACAACAACGCAACAGCGAACTTGACACGATTGACTGTATAGACTCCTCCTACTTACTATACACGAATATACTACTGCTTCAAAAAAATGCTACGGGGCTTCTTGGTGTTATACAATATGTTGAGCAATCGCAGCGACGCTCCTCTGAGATGGCGTGACCAATTCTTCGCTCGTGAGATCAGCCTCAAGCGGCAGAGCACCTATATCCAATCTATCAGGCTTCTCTTTGTCTAGATCTAATGCATTTGTCCACTGCTTCGACCTTCTCACTTCACAGGGCTGCTTTTGTCATTCGCCCTTGAGCTGTGGTCATTATAACATTGCTCCTTTGTTCGAAGCCATGCGACGAATGCGGCCGGCCGTTCTTTCGAGCCCCCTGAAATGGTTAGGTTAGCTTGACGACATTTCCAGTAACAAACTACAAGGGGTTTTTTCAGATATCTTGCCTGGCTCCTTGTGAAATTCTGTGCCAGGTTCCCAAACCGAAGGGTCGCCGTCTACAGTTTAGAAAATCTCTATCATCGCCATCCAAGGCTGAGAATAGTCGTGACGTGACCGTAATTATGGCATCTGATTCCAGCCTCCCGCTCACTCCATGGGGTGAGCGAATAGTTGAGCGGAAGACTTACATGTTTGACGTTCGGGATGGCAAGAGACGATCTGGTTTCGCGCCCGAGTACCCAACGCTCCCCGATCCCAAGACCTGGCTGCAGTTGCCCCCTCCGGCGTCACCACCGCCACCATCCCCTCTACTGACAACAGAGGAGAGACTACTGCGACAAATTCAAGAGTTAAATGTTTCAGAGGCACGACGGCAGCAGCAGCGGCATCAGTCATCGCTGCGAAGATTTACGCCTCGCACATATGAGGACCTCGACCGTGTATTATACGACGAAGTGGTACAGCGACAGACTAACTACGGCCCGAGGACTTGGGAGTGCGCCGCGCTGTCCTCGGAGGTCTACTACGAGGGTGGGACTCAGGTGCCGGGAGATCAACTGGTCGATTCGGAAACGGGGCGGCACGTGGAGGCAAAGGCCCGGATCAAGGTTGACGAGTCCAAGTGGTTCCCATTCCTGAAGAAGGATAGGTGGTATGACTGGATCCAGACCAGTCCGCCCGGACCGCCCGACGAGCAGGGGAAAGTATGGAGTATCGATGATCCGGACATCTGGGCGGCAATCAGGACGCCTCTAGAGTTGGTGAACAGGATTCTGACGGCTCTGATTAGGGACAGGCATGAATTTGGTAAGAGCAAAAATCAAGTCTGCATATTTGATGCATGTCTTCGTTCTTAGTTACCTGATTACTGACTTCTTGTTCAACCTTCAGTGAGTTTGGAGTGCCAATAATCATCCTCACCTTCCCTGTATGACCAGGGTCGGGTCCTAATATTTGGGCTCACAGACGGTGAAACTAACAGAGTCACTTGGGCTTTTCCTTCTATGCATATTAGATCGAGACGATGTTATGGGGCCGGATGGCCTACTGGGTCAAAGCAATCCCCGCAAAGTTCAAAGCGCCGGAACCGTTCCCCAACTGTCGCGTCCTGCTTGGCCGGAATCTGGATATTCATCTTACGGCGTCAGGTGGAGATCCGACTCCTGTCGATTGGGCAGCCATCAGCCGGCGCGACGAGCGGCACTGGAGGGACCGACTCGCATACCTGCTCCATAAGCATCTCATGGTATGGATGGCTGACCCTTCCCATGCGCTCTACATCTCTATCAGCGGGAAAATGCTTACGACATGGGCAGAGCTTCGCAATACTCGACTGTATTGAAGCCCATGCGTGCGATATCGACCAGGATGTTCCGGAATACACTTCCATCTGCCACATCAACTGCGACAAGGTCACGCTCCTGATGAGAGACGACCTGACCTTATCCGAGAGGGCCCTCTTGGAAATCCAACTAGCGGTGACTGTGAGTTCAAAGACGATTCTCTCTGTCGATTCTCTGCATATGCCTTCCTTCTAATGACATCACCTACAGATCGTGCACGAGTTTATGCACGCCATCTACTCTGCTCGGAAGGCGCTGGACCGGAAGAAGGATGGAAATTGTATAGACCCAAAAGATCCCTTTCGAAGGGGTGATCCTGTAAGCTTTGCCCTCCAACGTGAACCCATGTATTCAGGGACCTGGCTCATGGTTGTTGGCCCCCCTAGCTCTATAACTGCGAAGGCGTTACCGAACTCGGCGTCACCATGGAGCAACACGTGTTCGATGGCCTCATGGACGGTCGTCGTAAGTGAGAAAAAGCGTGGTGAGAAAGCGGGGAAAACGATGAAGGGAGGGACTGACATGGGAAAAACACTTGCCAGCATCGTCTTCGGGGATTCCCATAGTGATGATGTGCGTCCGCGCACCGAATCGGACCATGCCCAACACCTCCTACCGCGGCTCTGTCCCGGGCTCCTGGCAGGCGGACCCCCTGCATGTCCACTTCCCCACGACACTCTGGGCTTCGAAGCTGTTGTCGGAGGAGTTTTGGGCGGACCCGAGACTGCCGCGGAAGAGCGATAACTTCTTTCACAAGACCCCCGTCTTTCAGTGCGACGAGAAGCCTGGAGGAGGCGTAAGTCTAGCGCCTTTTCTTTCTCATCACCTCATCCCTCGTTCCCTCTCCTCTCGAATATGTGGGACTGACTGTACTGTATTCCGAAATAGTTTGGTTTTGTCTATGCCAAGAACTTCAACAGCTTCCCAATTGTCTACCCCGAAGACGACAGGGCCGCCGATACTTGGTCCGATAGACAACAGCTCTGGGCCATCTACCGGATGAATTGGTATGAGCGGGAATTCCCTGTTGTGAGTCAATATCAGTGCAGTGCCCCTTCGTCTGAAATGTTTACGCGTGCTAATATGATGAGCAGTTTGACATCTCTCCCGTAAGTACTTATATATATGTGATCATAACCGTACCACATATCAACCAAACCTTAATACATGCAATCAACAGCGGGCTAACAAAAACTTTACAAACTACCGTGTCACAGTGGAGTGACATGTTCGCTCGGCATAGGCTTTCTGAATTCAGCCGAGCGTTCGCCAAGAGGGACGAGTTCGCATGCGGACAGATTGCCCAGTGGTTTCTCAAGGGGATGCCTTGGGAGCAGTCGCTCAAAGAATACACGGACAAAGGCGCGACCAATAATTGGATATTCCATGTAATAGGTGAGTTTATCATTTTCTTGCTACGTGTTTCTCACTATTTGTATCCCAGACCAACTAACAACACATACCCCAGGACTCCTCATGAGCGCCTCGATTCCCACCCGAGAGCGGGAGTACACCGTATCGGGCATGAACGCGCTACCATTCAGCTACGTCGGGTTCCCGAGCCGCTCAGCCGACGCAGCGGGCCAGAAGACGCGCGTCTACATCCCCAGCGAGATCTACACTCGGAAAGACATCAAGACGGTCCCGGCCTCGCAATTCTACAACCCGTTCGCCGGCGATTCACTCCCAGCCGACCGGATCGCGCAAGACGACTACCTCGCCCTCGCCGACGCCGTCGTCGCCCACGTCTCGGGCCGCTTCCCCATCTACCCGGCCTGGGTCGCCGAGCTCGTGAAACGCCGCGCCGAGATCAAGGACGCGCGCGACAAGATCCGCCGCGACTACCCTTCCTCCCACCGCCAGCGCTGGTCCAGCGCCTGGGACTTCGTCGTCCCGGCCTATTCCGTCGATGCCGTCGTCTGGGACGTCCGCCTGAATAGGTTTGTCGATCTCTGGTATAACGTCACGATGAAGCGGTGGGAGTACAGGGATGCTATTACTCCCAAGGGGTTTATATAGTATAGAATGGGAGGATATATGGGGGTTGTGGTTGGAGAGTATAGAGGGGGGCATGTGAGAGTGTTACTACCTATTAGGTTAGATGTTTGGAGAACGGGAAGTGTTGTTTTTATTTACCTTTCTAAATCGCTCTGTCACTCCCATGCAAAGTGAATGGACAAGCAATAAAAATGTTTACTTTAGGTTAGGTACTTCGTGTTCTGCTTGTCTACAGTACTCTTACAACAAACAAAAACATGTAGGGGGTATAATCTGTACTTAGTTATTAAAAACTGAACCAGGGAACAACCCGCCCATCATCTGAAAAGGGGGGTTTTGTTGGACGCATACAACCAACCGAACGAAGCCTTCCGATTCCATCCCGTGCCATGCCACTTTTTTCTTTGCCCATTTTTTTGAGAAACCACCTAACTCCGAGCAATGCTTACGAGAATGGGAAACAGTAGAAGAAGTAGTAGGAGACGAACGGAGACACGGCCTTATTGGGAATCTTGTGAAGCCAGCCAGCCAGCCAGGTGCGAGACGCAAACGCTAGGTAAGTAACCTATGTAGGTAGACGGTAGACGGGGACTCTCATCCCACCTCATTTCGTAAAAGTACCGCTCTTCCCCGCCTTCTCGCCATGGAGTCTGCGGGCGGGCTTAGGACCGTCGTTGACCTGGCTAAACTGGTTGAACTTGGCTTTCTTCTGCTGCTGACCATTCCCATTACCCTTGTTGTTCCTGTTGGCATTAAGCACGGACTGAGCCTTTGCGTAATCGAACGGCGCTTCCTCATCCGCATCTGTATTGGCATCTTCCTTCTTATTATTGGCCTGCTGTTTCTTGTTCTTCTTCTCGGCCTTGCGCTCCTTGGCTTGTTGGCGCTGGGCCCTCAGCTGGGCCTTCCTCGCCTTCTTCTTTGCCTTCTTCGTCGCTTTCTTGTCGTCCCCGCTGTCGTCTAGGAAGGTGATTTCTTCCTCGCCGCCCACGTCGTCGTCGTCGACTTCCATCTTGGTCGCAGAATCGGGTTCGGGCACAGCAGCTTCGGTCTCCGATTCGGAGCTCGATTCATCCTCGTCGTTTTCGGGGGCTTTCCGCTTGGTGCCGGCTCTGAGGGTGAATTCTGTATTCTCGAGGGTCGGCTCAGGCTCTGTTTCCGTCTTCACAGTCTCTGGCACTGCTTCGGCTGGGCTGCTTCCCGAGGTATCCTCTGCAAACTTGGCGGACTGCAGTAGTTTGACCCAGGGTAACTCGAATTCAACCCTCTTGGGAGTAGATCCTTTCTCGGTAGATTCCCACCTGCTGCTCACAGGAACTTCACCCCATAACTGAGAGGTAGTGGCGATGAGGTCCTTGAGATCTACAGCGTCTTGGACGGGCGGAGGCAGGACGGTGCGGGCGATGCTGCTAGCGCTCAACGTTTTAGCCCCCAGTCCACGCAGAAACTCTGCTGATGTAGGTCCGTTGGCGCTGTCGGCTATGGCCTTGGTGATGATATCAAACAGGTTCGACACGTCACGTCTCGCAAGGTAAGACTTTGCGTCGATCAGCGAATGTAACGCTTTCGGGTCTGGCGGAAGTCGTCTGGTAATGTCGAACAGCGTAGCGTTGCCCATGACGAAAAGAGGGCTCTCGTCCTCGTCGCGCGCGAGCTTGTCTCGCCATTGATGCAGAGCACGGAAGACGGCGAACTGTTCCTTGGACAACCTGCCAGAGGACTGCCGAAGGAGCATATTGAACCATCCAAAGGGCCCCTGACCGTTTTCCGCGTCGTATGCACTGGTCTCGTGCCTGCGAAGAGACGTCTCTTTCGACTTCTTAAGTACCCGTTGCATGAGAGAAGTGTCCGGGGACGACGAAAGGAGCTCGTTCCGCATGTGGTCGTACACGTAGAGCAGGTAATGGGTATCCGATCTTGCATAATAGAACATCTCTTCCGGAAGGGGTCTGTGATCAATGTTAGTTGGAACAGTAACGATAAGCGCATGGTGTCTAATTTCCGAAAACATACCGTATCCGCCAGTCCGCCAATTGGTACTTCTTATCCGCGTCGAAGTCGACAAATCGTTTCAGCAGGTACGCGAGACTCTTCCCCGGGTAGTCGAGCGCGGTGGCGGCCTCGTAGGTATCGAATAGACCGACTACATAAAGACCCAGATCGCGTTGAAGCCAGATGATGTCCATGTATGCGCCGTGAAGTACCTGCTCCCAGTTAAAAAGACGTCGTAGAAAGGGTTTGGCGGCGAGAAGTCAGTTAGTTACCTTGATGATCTTGGGGTTGGCAAAGACTTCATTCAGAACCTCCAGCTTGTGCCGCCATGGCTGCAGAGTATCTACTATCCAGTCCTTCTCGCGGGTGCTGATTTGCATGAGGGACAGCAACCCGTTGTAGGTCCGGAAATCGTGATGCTCTGTATCAATTGCAATCACCGTGGCCTGCTTGAGCTCTTCCAGCATTTCTAAAACGCCCTCGAACGTGTCCACGAAATTCGCCGTGGTAGACTCGAATGGGAGGTAGTTGATAGGGTCTTTCTTCTCGAAGACGGTTTTGGGATAGGATAGAGAAAGAATCTCTGCCTCGTAAGGATGTTTGTACCTGGGTCCATCATCAGTTGTGAGCGTTTTACGATCCCGCTTGGCTTTCTGTCTGGCCATCCGCTCGCGAATTCTCTTGCTTTCTTCCCGAAGTAGCTGCACTTGAAGCACTTCCGTCGCGTCGGGTGTCCGGGGAGGGTTTGGTGGTGCATACTGATCAGATTGAGTCTCATCGTTAATCGCGATTTCCAGACTCTTTTCGAGCGGCACAGTGGCATGAGGTTTCTTCGTTAGAACTGGCCTCCAAGGCGGCGGCTCGTGGTTGTTGGCTTTCACTTCGAAGGAGTTCTGAGGCTTGAGGACATTGGCGTGTCGGAAGGACTGTTCCAAGTTGGATCGGGACTTCTTCGCAGGTGGTGCAGGCTGTTGGTCGGCCGGCGCGCTCTTCCGCTTGATGGCGCCCGTGTACTCGTCGAGGCAGGTGTCGGCCTTTTCTAACAGGTTGTCGACTATATCGACGATGCGGGACCAGTGCACATCTACGTCGTCGGCATCCTCCAAACTGGGCGTTACGACATCGGTGCCTTTCGTCGCCGATTTCAGGAGCGAACTGGTCAGGGTTAGGAGACGCAAAGAAGCATCGTCGAGTTCTTCGGCAATCGTGGGGTTGCTAGTCCGCTGAAAGTCCAGGTCCTCGGCGGCAATCTGGTTTGCTAATCGTGTAGTCGACACAAGGGCGGTCTGGATGTTCTCCTGTAGAGACTTGAAATCCTGTGAGAATTCCATCTTGGAGTATTGTCTGAATCCGCCTCGGCCTATTCTGCGTCCACCTCGATTCGATCCAATGAGCTTTGACCTTGGTGTGATGGGCAGTTTCTGAAAGAAGGAGCTCTAGCTCCAACACAGCTTCTCCAAAATCACTAAATGCTTAAAATGCTGTGAACGACGAGGTAGAAAGAAAGAATTGGCCTCGGGATGGACACCGAAGCGCATCAACTCCAAGCTCAAAGTCGGTACCAAAAAATTGGGTGGAGAGGTCTTGAGAGAGTTCGCTGGGCAGCCGATAGGCGATAAGATAGTGGTAGTTCAATTGTATTACAGAGAGTGTGCAGCTGTACAGCAGTAACCTTACTGGTATTGCTGTTTGGACCCACCGTTGACATTCGACATTCGACCACATTCACCTACAAGTACACCTGCGGATGGGATGTGACAAGAACGATCAAGTGGCCATCTGTTGATTCACTAACCTATCTACTTGGCTTACAAGGTAGTCTGGGGGCGTTGTGTATCCTTATGACTTCTTGACTATCTCTTATTCTTGTAAAGATTTACGGTCTCGTGTGAATACGCCACAATGTCGGCCTCCCTAGCACCTGAATGCAACGAGGTGAAAGAGTAGGGTCCCCACAACTCGAAGAATCAACGACTTGGAGTTGAAGACTGACACCACTGCGCGTCTAGGCGGTATGACAGCTGTTTCCTCAAATGGTACAGTGAAAGTATGTGCACCTGTTCCTCTCACATGGAGGTTCCAACTCTCCCTAGACTCGCTGACGGCTTCCAATAGAGTACTTACGAGGAAACGGCAATGCTGGCAACAACGAATGCTCTGAGTTGTTCAAAAGTTACCAAAAATGCTTAAATGTCAGTCTCACTGATGTCGTCCATCCCATCGATATACCCGCCACACGTCGCAACTAACGCTGCTATCCAGGTCGCACTGAAGGAACGTGGCATAGACAAGCTTCTGGATGAGGCGCGGGAAGATAACCAGGAGAACGACGCTCAATACATGAAGCGGAAACCATGAAAATCTTGTCCTTTTTTCCCGTGTATTTTTTGTAACAATAATGGCCTCGATGCCGAATATCCGAACAACCCCACACAAATTCTTCAGGTACCAACCGAGCGCTTTTCCCACAATGAGGGATGACAAGACCCTTGATATGCGCTGCTGACATTGGGGCTTGGGTATGGCGCGCTGTTGACGATCTGGGCAGAGAGATCTGTGACAGGTTGTCCCAGACCTCGTGTTCATGTCTTGGCGCAAGTGGTCAAGCGTTGGGTAATAAATTGGATAGACGCGACAACACCTCCGTACAACCAACTGCTTATTAGTCTAACCTACTCTCTTTCCTTCCTCAACCTCAGGATCGCGTGAACGGCACCAATACTACACATTACCTTTACATCACTCGGCATGCCATCTCATAACCTCATGGTCCAATTTATTCGTCTCAACCGTAGAGACTGTATTTGAACAAGCGAATGCACCCTCGCAATGATCGAGTGAGCTCGAGTCTGTCGTAGTCACTCAATCTGACTCGTTCCGAGCCTCAAGGTTGTGGCTATGTGAGATGGTAGTGTTGAAAAGCTTCCTATCTCTTGTCTGTGAGAACCCGACCGAGAGAACCAAGTTCAGCCATTTTTTTTGCACAGTTGATGTCGATTCTTTAAGATCGGTTGATATCGTGAATCCGCAACCTCCATTGGCTATATCACTTACTACCAGTAAGGCATCTTTTACAAAGGTAGGCGAAGTCTCATCACCTTCACCGTTGCCCACATCCATGGAAGGTTGCATTTGAGGCTACCGAGCTTGTTGGGCGGTAAGGTATGAACGAGCCGCGACCTCCCAAGGTCGCCTGAGCTTGACTTGAGTGGGTCCAAATCCCCAAAACTCCTTTGCCAAGTTGCGCATGCACTTGGTTACAAGCAGTATACTCTGCCAAGACCCGTAGACCTTCACCATTGAACCTCGAACCTGCGCTTGCTTTCGCAACTTGGCTTTTCATTACCTAACCTAGCTTTGTACCTCCGACATCACCACGTCCGTCCATTGCGCCAATCCATACGGCTCGTTCGATCGACCTGCGGCCGGCCGTCCAGATACGACAACACTTGGCACTCCGACAGCTTCTCGCAACGACTACCCCGGTACGAACCCCCGAACATACGATCGATTCACCCCGACGCTCGTTTGACGCGCCGAACGTTCGCTACACCGCAGGAGGGGGGACTCGGGGCTCTTACGTTTCCCTGGCAGGATTGATGTCACATATTGGTCATATTCAGCATCCAGGAAGCCCAGCAGCAAGATTCCCACCAAGGTTACGCATTGAGGGGCTTGAAGAGCGAAATACCTTTACAGATCCCATACGGACACCCCTCCAAGCTTCACTGCCGGCCAGGTCGACCTTGCTCTAGGGATGCCACTCGATCGATAACCCGCCTGCGATTCTTATTTCCAGTAGCTCACATTTATGCACCCCTTCTCCATCTTGACCCTTGCCATCTTTGTAGCTGGCTACACGACTGCTAGATGGGACTTGGTCACTCGGTTGTACGAGCTTGCCATCTTTGCCTGGGTCAACGGCGTTATTGTACGATCACCCTCAGCAAATGCCAGCCAAGGCGTCCTCTCTATAACGCTTGTCTAACTAGTCTACCCGAGATAGTCCCGTCTTGCCCAGGGTGCCGCGCTCTTGACTGTCGCCTTCCTGTTCCTCTTCCTACCGGCCCAACACCTTGCCCTTACCGAAGCCGAACTGGTATGTCCCGATCGCTTCTGACCGCTACGAGTCGGCATCCGCAGTCAGGCTAATGGGCGGATAGCACCCAAGATCACCCAGCCGGGGAATATCTGCTAGAGAACAGCTGAGGCGGAGGGGCTCCTTCTGAGTGGGGTGCTCTGACGTCGCCATCTGGATATGCCAGAGCACGATGGCTTGATGAGAGTGTTTTGGCCGAGTGACATTGTCATTGGCGAACTCCCGGGCGTACTCGTCGGCTGGAAGAACTCCGACCTGGACGTCGTTGTAATCGCAGTGTTAGACCATGTGGAAGTGAGCAGAGACTGCCCGCTCTCCTCCAGTATCTCGACAGCACACACTAATCGCCTCCGTGTAGCCAAGAAATGTTGAATCGGCGCTGAAGACGGGTCTGTTGCTGCGCAACGCCCGCCATTCGGTAGCGAGAGTCTTTGAGACATGTGGTCGACCCTCGATGCATATCGTGGGCATGGTCAACCCGGTGGACGACACCACATGTGATCCATCGTGGGTGCAGGCCACAAAGCATCCGGTTGAACGGTTTCCGCATGTCACCTGCCCCGAAGCGTCGACCTTTCAACTGATCTTGTACGACCGCCCGAACCCTCTGCGCATGCAGTATATATCCCCGAATCCCATATCGCTTTCGCTGAGCGACATGAGTGCGACGTCTGAGAATAGCTCCCAGGATTCGGAGGTGGAGGGTGAAAAGGAGGAGCAGAAGAACAAGCGGAAGGCTAGCAAGCTCCTGGAGAAATTGAAGCAGCATTCTGTTATCCGCCATTCCCCCTCGCCAAAAGATACGGCACTCGACAATATAGTGAACCAGATCAACTGGGCATGGGAACTGGAGCATCTGCTGCAAAAGAACGTTTCCTTGGTCGGTCCTCGGCCTAAGCGGACACTCAGCGTGTCGGAACGCGTGGTTGAGCAAGCGACGGAGATGAGAGACAATGTGATCCTCTGGGTCTGGGATATGATTATTATATATGTATTCCCCGTCATCCGGCGGACATTTATTTACACTCTCCTGGCACACCGGGTCGTGGCGGAAGTGCTGCTTCTGGTTCTCGAGTGGCGTCTCCGCCCCAGCTCACCGGCGCTCAAGGACATCTCGGCCACGGCGCAGCAGGTGGAGATCCGTCTCCAGCAGTTCTGTTACTGGCCGATGCAGTATGTCAAACTTCGCTTACGGAAGAACGACTGGGACAGTGTCACGACGAGCCATCCGGAATACATACGATTCTACAACAGCTTATGGCTCGTGGCAAACGACGTCATCATCGGCATTGCGCTGGGTACTTACATTATAGAAAACTCGGAATGGGTGGCTGAGACGATCAAGGTGCTTCTGGACGAGTATACCATCGCTGCGTTGCAGAGCAGCATTTCCTGGCTTATGGGCTGGCCGGCTGGTCTGAAATTGAATAGCGAATTAGCCCTGTTTCTCGGAGATTTGTTCTTATGGGTCATCGACTACTGGTCCAGCTGCGCAAAGACGCTGGAGCCTCTCCTACCGCAGATTGTATGGTTTGTCGGGTTTTCCAGCTTCGCAGGCGCCAGTCTGCCCATTGCCATGTTCTCCGACCTTCTCTCGGCGCTGACCCTCCACATCTACTCCTTCTATCTTGCCTCGGCGAGGATATTTCATTGGCAGTTGACCATCCTCCTGTCCTTGTTCCAGCTCTTCCGTGGCAAGAAGTACAACGTCCTGCGTAACCGGGTCGACTCTTGCGACTACGACCTAGACCAGCTGCTCGTGGGCACCATTTTGTTCACCTTATTATCCTTCTTGCTGCCTACCGTCATTGTATTCTACCTCAATTTCGCCTTGGCGCGTATGGTCATCATCTCGCTCAAGGCCGTTTTCGATACTCTGCTGTCATGTTTGAACCATTTCCCCCTATTTGCATTAATGCTACGGGCGAAAGATCCCAAGCGACTTCCGGGTACTCTCCCGAATTCTGCTCGTGCTGTAAGGATGAGTCGCTAATTCGAAGCAGGTGGCATTCGTTTTGAGCTACATGGTACCCATTATAGACCCCACGCTGACTTGACCAAAACCCACCCTTCACGCCCTTCCGTACCGACAGCAGTGATCCTCCTGAAGGTACAGTGCCATTTTATCTGTTCCGCGTCACTGCTGTCTCCGAAGGCTTTACTGACAGTCAATACGTAGCCGGTGCCCCTCGAGTTTTCTGCCATGTTTCACCAGTATTTCCAAATGGGCAGTCGGTTGCGCAAGCACTATCTGTCCCTCAAGGTCCTGTTCTGCCTCGTAACAGGCCGTTTCGTACCGCCCATCAACCGGAAGATCCTCTACTCCTTGCAATACAGCATGCTTCCCGCTCGCCGACCGACCATCACGGAGATATGGGAAGCCCTCAACTCGCTACCAGCGAAACAGCCGGTGAGGCTGCAGGCGTACGGGGTGGCGCCGCATGTACACACCACGATACTTAATGGGCGACGACATATGAGTGGACGGGCTTCACGAGGGGTAAGATAGAAACTGAGTAATCTTGTGAGGGATTGGGCGTTTTCCTGGTGAGGCAAAAAAAATGGGGGAAGCGATAGAGGATGGATGGTATAGATCTGCTAAAAGTCTGTATAGAATAGGGGATATATAGCGACCTGTCTGGTATACAGCGATGAGTTGTTTTTATATTATTGCTAAAATAGCGAACTTTGGGAATCATCATGTTATGATTGTAAGTAGGTATTTTAGGTTAAGTATGCGCTACGTTGGGTGACTCAGGCATTATGTAGTTGCCGTGTGTCTCGACAACATGGTCGTATGTACTTAACGAGATACCGTCCATCCGTACGTCCATACTACGACCTGCAGTAAAGAGTCAGGGAAACCAAATAAACTTTTTTTAAAAAAAGAGGGGGAAAAAAAAAGAAACCACTACTATCGACGATATAAAACAAGCTGTAGGTGCAAGGAGGTCTATACGACTTGTTAAACGATTTTGTCTAACCCAACTCTAGGCGCTTAAGTAGTTACTACACCCGAATACAATATTTTTTTATTCCTAAAGAAAGAAAGAGAGAGCTCTCTCTCTGGCGGTCTGCCTGCGCGCGACGACTTTTTTTTTCAGGGTAAAGAAAGGGCATGGATAACATTCCTGACTGGGAGCCTCAAGCTTGAGCCCAGACAGACATTTGAAATTTCATCGGAATGCGAACAGACCACAACCTGAGCACTTGATAGATTGAACTTGTTGGGACTTAATGGGAGAGGTAAGAGATTTGGTGATTTTAAACCCTGGTAGGGAAGAAGGAGATGATCGGAAGTTTGGGCAGATGGATAAATGGATGAAAGGATGGGATTGATGGGATAGAATGATTTGAATGCTAGGTTGAGTACACAAATATTGATTGTTGATTTCCGGCGATATAGGCTTTGATGATGGACAAGACTCTACCCACCACCAAGGGGAACTTCACAGATTTCCGTTATCGGCGTCATCGAATCGTCTGCCATCAGGAGGTACATCCCTCTCTCCCTTTGGATCCGAATTGGCACCCAGTTCCTGTTCCAGAGCAAACAAAGGCCATGCTCACAAGTTCCAGGAGGGATCTAACTGTCTCTGGGCTGGCTTGCCATTGATCATGGCTTCCACATGACCAAGTGTAGGTTTTCACATTGTCGACGAGGGCCTCAGGAGGATGACGATACCACTAACAACAAATTGAGAATCGGCAAGTTGCGCACCCCGATGGAGTGGACCATGGGAGATCGAGTCGATTGTTTTTGGGGGGATAACGGTATCATAATGTAAGGTAGAAAGGCGGAATATCACTTCATATCACCATGTAATACCCAATGGAATAACAGGGTAATATCGCTCCTCTTTACAGATTATTAT
Source organism: Xylariaceae sp. FL0594 (assembly GCA_022385605.1). Lineage (NCBI taxonomy): Eukaryota > Fungi > Ascomycota > Sordariomycetes > Xylariales > Xylariaceae > Xylariaceae sp. FL0594. The sequence goes on from MU280860.1 coordinate 92,793, forward strand.
TTGTCTCTCTTACATTATCCTAGCTGTTTAGGTTTCTACATAAATCTGTATGCAAGTCCAGACTTGAGAGCCAATTTTTATCACTAGGTTAGAGCACGACCGCCTCCTACCATCCCTTCGTGGCGCTCGTTCTCCTCGATCCGCTGATCGAGGTTTTTTGCAAAATGGCCTCTATTGCAGAAGGACCAAGAAAACTTGAATCAATGTCAATGTAGAACAGGACTTGAAGTGGTGGTGGAATTATGGGCGAGTGCACAGACAATTAGGGGACAAAAATTGTTTGTTCTGGACGAAGGTGATTGGGACAGCAGGCGAAATGGCCTGGCAAACCCGCAGATCAGACTGAATTATGATAGGAAATCTCGCCCCGGTCTGGGCGGCCAGAACTCCCCCTCTTAGCACTTGCTCCAAGAGGTCTGGCTCAATCTGAGGCTGGTCCAGATCTTGGTCTATGTGAGAGAGAGACTAACAACGACTTGCCTCTCGAATGGCAGCATTGCCCGCCGATTTCTAAGCGACATGAGCTGGGCCTCCAGGTTAGTAACGAGCCTGCAGGGAGCGGGTGATGAGCTTACCAGCCACCGACGAGTCATATGCCTTCGACCGCTCAACCAAATGGTTCCAGGCCTTTTGCACCTGGGCGTCGAAGGGAAGCTGCTCGGGAGACGCGTGTGAGCGTGACAGGTTCGCCGAACGGGACGCACAATTGACTTACCGGTTTGCACTTGTGGCCGACATGCTTGAGGCAGAGGGTGCAGCGGGTGGTTCAGGCTGAGCAGCTCGTTAGCAGCGGGGACTCGTCAGCACAGGAGATGAAAGCCTTACCGTCGGGGTCTTGACAGAAGTCCCGGGGGTTTTTGGCGAGCTGGGTGACGCACTAGGGAGGAGTTAGAGCAGCGTGAAGGTTAGGTAGGTCGAAGCACGGCGTCCGTCTTTAGATTTATATCAATTCTCGGCAACAGCGGCCTAACCAAACTGGTAGATGTTAGTTTGTTGGCCGCTAGCTGAAAGCGTGCAGAACCGTACCACCGAGGAGGTTCTCTTAACCATGCGTTATTACCGAGCGCTATAGAAAGGTTTAGAAAGGTTGTCTTTGCTCTACATGTCATGACATGGTCACAGCCTCGCAGGTCCCTGAAGGTGCAAGTGCGTACCTGCCCAGGAAAGCAAAACATGCCTGCAGCCCAGAAATACATAGGAAAGGAACGAGGGGACGGGAAAGAATGTAAGGGATGTACCTGCTCTGCCACATGGTACAATATCGATTCTGCATTGTTCCTTCCTCAAAGGCACTCAGCTGACTATATCTTATCCAAGTTCACCTTCAATCTCTACATACTTAACATGTCTCAACATGTTGGAAGGCACTAGCTACAGGCGTCTTTCAACACTGACCGACCTTCCGGAGGAGGTACCCATCATTCTGCAAGTGTTGGAAGACCTCCTTCGGGTCATACCTGGCCTGCACCTTCTTCATCTTCTGCAAATTTGCTTCACCATAGCTGGCGAGCACGTCCTGCGTCGATTTACCTTCATTCATGAAAATGAAATCAAGCCATTGATCCTCTTCACGGGAAATCTTCTGCATCCCTTGATAGAGCTCGTCGATGGCCCGCTGGGCAAGCGTGTCGTTCGCGGGGTCGGTCCACTGGGAGACGAACGCCCACCCTATTGAAGCAAGTTGGTTGGTTACCTGTCCGTCGGTGTATCTATGTTTCCAGACAACGAACAGAGAAAGACTTACAAGTCTGAGGAACCTCTTCCAATCCCATAATGTTGCCTCCGAGCTTCTCTCCGTGCTTTATCGCCGCCGTCGGCGCTGGCTGGAGGCTGTACGACAACTCCACGGCTTCCCCATATTTGTCGACTATCTCCTGGTAGAGTCTGTACACCTTGATATACAAGTTTGCCGAGACCTTGGAGCCCTGTGACGCATACTGCCGTCTCGAGGGCGGGTTATTGGCCCCGGCCCCAATAGCTGCCACGAGGTCCTTCATGGTGCCATTCGTGGTGGGCACAGCCGTGGCTACCAAGCTCTTCAGATCGAAGAAGGTGTTAAAAGCCTTGGGCCGCTCTTTGGCCCATTCTGCGTAGAACAGGCCTGCGATGATGCCTTTTGAGGTGACGTAGACAAAGGCGCCAAGCTTGGGGTCGCTCTCCATCGCCTGCTGCAGCTCGGCAGTGGCCCTCATGATGTTGACATAGTCTGATGGGTCGTACATGTTGACCGTAAACTGCGCTTTGATTGCCGGGTAGGTCTGAATATCGAAGCGCGTGACGATGCCTAGGTTTGCAATTCAGTCAGTCGCCGTGACGGTATTTCATTCAGTGCAGTTAATTCATACCAAAGTTCGGCCCGCCGCCCTTGAGGGCTTGCCAAAGGTCGCTGTTTTCTTTCTCATTGGCGTTGATGATAGTACCATCAGCTAGCGCAACCTCGAAATTCCGGACCTGATCTGCTCCAAAGCCATAAAGAGCCGGGAACGCGGGCATCCCTCCTAAGTCTTTCTGTCAGTTGCAAGCTAACCTATATTCATCATTCCATGGATTGGCCATAGGCATACCTCCTAGAAGATATCCTGAAACCCCAACATCATTCTGCCGACCTCCAATGGGCGTCTGATGTTTCCCTTCGAGAAATTTGTAGACATCACCCCATCGATTCCCCGCTCCCATCTGGAGGACCCCGTCTTTGCCCAATTCCAGGGTGTTAAGCTCGCTGACGTCGATCAGGATGCCGGAGCCGTCGATGCTGCTGAAGAACGGGTTGGCGTTGTGGCCGCCGCACCGGACGGCGAACTTGGAACCTTTCTCCTCGGCCGTCTTCAGTACTTGCCCACCTCCTGTGCGGTGCTGGGACGGACAAAGCACGCTGCAGGCAGCTGTCAAGTCTCCGACCTTGGGGGATCGTGTTAAAATTGGCGTCAGATGTGATTCCGATATCTTCGGCTAAACTCACCACGGGACCTTCTTCGCTGCCTCGTACTCTTCTTGGTCCGGGAGGACGACGAGGCCTGGCAAGGGTTTCTGAAGTTCGGCGCAGCATGCCTGAGCTTGAGGCGTGAGAGATACGGCCATTTCGGTTGCGAGCGGTTCCTAGATATGTCTTAAAAGCTGGATCTTCAATAAAATGAGACGGAGGAGGAAGGAAGAGATTTTTACCTTTTCCCCGTCTTGTCCTTTGGGCAGGGCCATGGCTAGTATTGACTGAATTTGACTCGGTCGGGGATGGTAAGCTTTCCTTTTTCCGCAAGTATAAGCAAGGGCTCACCGTGCTCTTAGACGTTAAGAGCTATTGAAACGATTGCGATTCAGAAAAGATGGTCGTGAAGGGAGGTGAGAAAAACGACAACTGGAAAGGGTTGGCAGCTCGGAAGCCTCGGCAGGTTCAGTTCTTTCAGAACTTGGCTTCCGGTTCCGATGGGCTGGTAGATGGGCTGGTAGGGGGCGATTATCCCACCCTTTTTCTGCCGTCCAAATGAGGGGTAAAATTGTTAGGTTTACAGTAACAAGCGTGTTGGTACTCAGTGTTGGCTCTAGAGTCGTACGAGGCAAGGTGACGGCGCAGTTGGAGGTAGAGAAATAGACAAGTGACCAACGGTTTCTTCATTCTCGAAGCTCATTCGTAGAGCACGTCCGCATAAATGCAACGACTAGGAACGAGCATGTCTATAAATCATTCAACTTTACTCTCTATCTTAATACTCATGTTGGAGTTCTACGACTTTGTAGCGTATAGGTCATTTGAAGGTGACCCGTCGTCTTGTTGGACAATGGTAGGATAGTCGACTGGGGTTCTCGGTGACGAAACCTCCAAGGTTCAAGGCTTCAATCGCAACAGAAAATCTTTGAATGCAAAAAGTCTGGCAGTGTGAAATATCCCAATTCGTCGCACATGGTTTATTCGACTTACCAACGTCGTAGCTCAGACCCTTCCCCATCATTCTTCCTTCATTGCTTTCCTCACACTGTCACTCGGTGGCTCGAAGTCGAGTGACTCTAGTCTGGGCTAAGGACATCCTATGGCACAGAGAACTCGCCGTCAGAGAAATTTATCTTCTTGTAGCCGAAGTGTGACACAACAGGCACGCAAGCCCCAGCATCGAAAAGCGTACAGTCTTGCAGTACATTCCGCAGTAGTGAGATGGAACGCACATGACAAAGCCGCCAAACGCCGGCTACATGATACGCTCAACTACCCAAGAGCCATGGCCAACCGACCATAAGTGTTGGAGTACTTTCTGTTTTGCGTCGACATTGGTTAGAGTTATATCAGAAGACATAAGAGGCTCTTACTGCGCCCTGGGGATGCCATGTCGGAGGTAGCATATTGTCTCGTTGTGGTCGATTAGTGTGCGTTGGCCAGGCAGGGAGGGCTGGTATCTCCAGGAAGCCGAGGCCAGGACGGTGATAAATCTGAAGAGCTCGGTGAGATCACATCGTAGTCGAGGCCTTGGCGGAGTGGCTCATCTTACTGAGGGCAGCCTGGACCTGGCGGGCAACGTTGCCTTTGGTGTGTTCGACGTGGATTCGGGACTCGTCGTTGCTGTAGATCGAAAAGAGAATGGCCTAGGAAGCGTCGAGGCATTGCCCTTGAGAACATCTGTGAGCCAGGTCTCAGCATCGGGCTCTTGTTGCTCAGTGATAACGAGGTCTACATACCGGCTGCGGCGCGAAGCCGATCAATCTTGATGAGTCGGGGAAGAGTGTTAATGGTATAGTTTTCGGTACTGTAATATGTTAGAGGGCAAACGCAAGCTAGGTCGTGACCTCGAACCTTCTTAATCGGCATACAGACAATTGGCGAAATTCTAGGAGTTGTGCCGGGAATGATAGGGTGCTGGCTCTGGCTGGAACAGCATCTATGTTCTGACAAGATCCCTTTTCGCTCACACATATCGCTCAGAATGTCCGAAGCTACCGTGGCCCGTGCCTTGCCGACCTTTTTAGACACGTCGGGACTGTTGGAAATGTTGAATATAGGCCGTACTGGAGTAATCCAGTCAGAGCTAATTTTTGATTTTAACAGGAAACTGAATATTTCGGGAGGGCGCCGAGGCGGAAAAGAGAGGCTAGACTTCTGAGTGACCAAAGGTTGTACTGGGGACAGTTTGAACTGAGATTGGCCCGGAGGGAGGAGTAGGTAATATGCAGTATCAAGAAACGGTGTCTTTTACAGTTACAACATGTTGTTGAATCATAGGCCGTACTGGAGTAACCTAGTCAGAGCTAGTCTTTGGTTTTAACGATCATGGCTGATGTTAAGATAGGACCAAGGATGGTAGAAGTGGATGAAGAAGAGAAAAAGTCACAGAAGGGAACAAAGCATTATATACTCGCTCAATCTACCTGCTCGGTTTCTCTTTCCTTAAAAGAGGGTGAGGGGCCAGCTTCCTTAATTCTATACTCTCAGTCTAACTCTGCAAGTTAACAGAAAAAACTAGCACATGAAGAAGTCGCTCTTACCCTACAGGCTCTAGGGAATGCCTGAGAGTAACTGCCAATTGACAATTCACTGTCGGCAGGCACAACTCCTTGTAGATTAAGTCTTTCTTCAGTCAAAAGTTCACTGGGCAAGTTAATCTAGTTGTAGCGACGTCATTACCGCAAGAGCTGAATCCGAATGAAGCAGTTGCAACAGATGAAATCTTCAACGGCATTTCTCTATCTTAATTTCTTGAGACGGGAAGCCATTTTGCAGAAGGCTGTAAGTTCTCTCCGGCTGTCTAAAGTGACGTCACTGCGCCTTGAAGCAGAAGGACCGTGGGAGAATTGCTTCAGCCAAATAGTTGGGCGTAATGTTTACCGCTTTACTTGCACACGGCTATAATAAGATGTCGGCACGAACTGAAAAATAAGTATCTCTGAAGTTTTACCAGGCAGCGCATTTGGAAACAGGTTTGTGGCGCGAGAGGGAGAGAAAAGGGGTGGTCACGTGACCTCCAACAGTCTCCCCTGCATGTTGAGCCTGGGTACATGTTAATGACAATTGAGGGGAAGATGAACGGAATGAGCTCTTTGAACGTATTAAAGTTTTCAGGATGTTATTATCCCTCTACAAGAAATGATGCTTGTTGTTCTTCGTGGTATGCCAGTGTTTGTCTTGTTCCACAAAAACCCCTTTTTGCAACATGTACATCAGGGATATAGTCACCAGTTGCCATGTTAAATAGCACATACGACCATAGGATCTGGAAAACGCGGGGTCCCGTCCGCTCCCCCATAGCTAAGCCAGATACCGCCAGACTAGTAGTTGGGTCGGTGACGACCAGCGAATCCCTGGTGTTGTATGTTTTTTTCCTTTTTTTTCATTTTTACGACTCCGTGGGAACCCACTAGAAAACACTAGAAGTTTACCAAGCCAGAGGCAGACGAGGAAGCTTTGGATAGAGTGAATATGGCAATAACAGTACCTAGCAGGGTGGATATACATAGAGCAAGTAATTGATGTTCTTTATGTGAAAATAAAAAATTAGCTCTGTGTGAATTACTCCAGTACGGCTTATATTTCAACACTTTACAGGGAAATTCTGCAGTACACCCAGTGAACGACAGTATATGGCTTAGGACAAGCTTATTAGGAGGGCCTGAGGTTTGAGGACTTAAAAGGGAATTAGATTCCAAGCTATGTTATCCCATCTCCATCTGCTACATGTTCCTTGCCTTCAATCTTAGTGAGTCGGATGCCCCAGGAAAAGACAAAGTAGACTACCCCCAGGGCAGCCGATAAGTAGAACACGGCACTTATCGACTTTGAATAAGCGCCTAGTACTTGATCGAGATACTGCTGTGGCACTGATGGCCAAATATCGGTGACGCCCGAATGCACAATACCGTAGGCCAAATCTTCGGGTATTTCCCCAGATAACCGGGCGGCGAGGACGTCTTTAAACAGAGCATTGGCAACAGTGAGAAAAATTGAGCTCAGAAAGGTTTGCGAGAACAAGATAATCGAAAGTCCCACCGGGACATCCTCGGGCGGAAGTATAGCCTGCACCGCTAAAGTCGGCATCTGGATTCCAATGCCGCGCCCAAAACCGAGCAGGATCTGATATCCTATCCACTGAGAACTGGCGTGTGAGGATCGAAAAGAGAGATCAAGCCACTCGAAACGGACAAAAGGATGCTACTGAGCAGCATGAAAGGAAGAATGTATTCGATCTTGCCAACTGTCTCCCAGAACATGCAGGTGTGTTAGTTAGACCTAGGCACAAGTCGAGTGGTAACAGAAAACTCACCGAGAGGTCCACCGATGGCAGAAGAGACAAACTGAAGTAATGCACTAGGCAATATATCCACGCCGCTCATTATAGGGGTCGCGTGCTTGACAGCTTGAAAGTAGATGGGCAAGTAATAAGACTGAATGACTAGAGCCGCTGTCATGGAACCAGTAGCTCCGGCACTGCTGTATATGACCCGATTTGCGAGGAATTCAAGTAGTATCATGGCGTCCCTCCCTTTGCGGTGCTCCCACAATATCAACAAAGCGAATGTTGCGGCACCTCCAATCAATAGACCGATGACTGTCTTGAGATCGTGAAGCAACCACATGGCGTTAGCATCTTAGAAATGGGTTGGATGATGGAGTTGACAGTATCTCGGTAGAGGTTCTTTTACTCACTAAACAGAGAGTACGCGTATTAAAATAGGGTTAACTCACACGTTAACACAGCAGTAATAAGGACATGAGAGTGTGTACATACCAGCGCTATTCCACGGATGTTGATTCCCACCATAATGCAAAGCCAAGAGCACCATAACTATTGCTGGTGCTAGTAGGAAGAGTCCAGCCAAATCAAGCTTCGAGGCCATTAGAGGGAGACTCGATAGCGAAGTATGCTGGTCTGATATCTCGGGAATGGGGATGAAGAAAAGAACAAGGAACACGAGTCCGCCAATGGGCAAATTAATCAGGAAACCTAAAGCTCTCTATGAGAAAAAAAGCCTTCAACGTATCGATTTAAAGACGCGTACTCACACCATCGCGAACTTCGGTATTGAGTCAAGAGTTCGCCAAAAACAGGCGCGGCAATACTACCGGTGTATGCAACTTGTTGGCAAATTGGAGAGTTAGCTAGCGAACTTTGGGAACTGGAGCTAGGGACAGAGTCACAAGGGCGGATAAAGGCTTTTTTGGCAATGGATACCTCCGATGACGATTCCTGTTAGTGTAGATCGCCTACTCAGCGGCGTGGATGCGGCGATTATGGTCAAACCACCATTCAGCAGGCCTGCAGCCCCTAGGCCGGCAACAGCCCTTCCCCCGATGAACGCGATGGAGGATCTCGCAAGACCACAAACCAGAGATCCGACCTCGAGAACTGCGACAAAGGACAGAAACGTCCACTGCTTCGGATCAGTATTAGGATGAGCTCGGTGTGGGGAGGACAGGGCAATAAAACCTACTCGAAGATTGAAGTGAGAATACAACTTTTCGGACGCCGGCTGCAGTGCTGAGCTTTTCGGGTGACATTCGTGTCAGATATCATCGATATCCGAGGCAATAAATGCATGACGGTGAGATACCGTACCTGGCAAGAGTATACGCACTTCCATACCAACCGATATCAGGCAACGACATGAACTCGTCCGTTATATACGGTATTGCCTACTCTCATGAAATATTGTCAGGGAGCATAAACTTATAGGGAGCGATAGACCAGCGCACCGTGGAGATGATGGTGACGTCGAGGAACATGACGAAGGAAGCAAGTGTGATGACAGCGAGGAGAGCCCAGAGCCTGATCCCAGAGAGATACTTGTCTGAGCCCTCCTCCTCGTTATGGTTTGGCTTTTCGCGCTCCATCTTGATGCAGATACACTATAGGAGGTGGCAAATGTTAAGAGATGCTGTGGATATGACCCTATAGGCTCATGATCGCGCAGTTCCAAGTATATCAATTATGTCGCGTGGTGGAATCCTCGGACGTGCTTGGTATCCTTTTGTCTCTGAGCGTTTGGGTTTATTTGAAATGCAGAGACACGGAGTACTTGTAAGTACTACGTACACCCATCCGCTCGGGCTGGCGATTAAGGGGGATTACCTGAAGGTCTCGGCCTGGCCAATGGCGGCGCCACAAGGGTCCGTCCTAGAGGTAAGGGGTCGCCGAATAGAGTTAATCAAAGCCCAACGACCGAGCAGTATGCTGTAGTATTATCCGCTGTTTGTCCCCAGGACAACAGGGGGGCAATTGTCTCACCTTGACTACCACCTCCACCCAAAGTCACAGTGATGAAGCCCATTTGATACAGCGGTCAGTGTATGTGGAAACAATACCTTGAATGCCATCTAGACTAAGTAACTACGATAATGGCCCCAGAGTCTCACTGGAACGATCTTCACATACCATAATGATTGTCTAGTGCTAAGGAAAGTCAACGCGGGAAAATAAAAGAAGTGGGGAAGGGTACAATATAGGGGAGAAGCCTTTGTCGCCATGCAGCAGAAACTAACAGACTCCACGAAAGTCGTTTTCCCCGCTCGGCTATGCTAATTTTATCTTTCAATAAAGTGATCCCATAAGCTACGAGGTTTTAGGGAGCGGTAGGTTATATCATCTCGTATTGCAGGTTGTGACACCACAGCAGCAATCAAGGGAGGGAACTCGCGAACTACCCATACAGAATGGCCGCCCATATACGTGCTTGCTCCAGAGGGATGGAGCCGTCAACATTGAAAGAGCCCTTGCTTCGCTTACTTAAGTAAGTACCCCGACAGCCAGTCATGGGGCTCAAAGACACTAAAGTGGAGGTCATCTTTCTTTCCCTCAAGTCGTCTCATGCCAACTCTCGCAACTCATTGCCAGACACCAAGATCAGCCGGTCCCCATGGCGTCCTTGCTCCGAACTCCGTTGCAAGCGGTTGTCATCACTCTCTTCCTTCTGACGGCTGCTTACTTGTATCGAAAACTATACTACAAACGCTTCGTTCAGAATGCTCACATTCCCCAGCTGCCCCCCTCGCTCCTCTGGGGGCATATGCTCACCTTCCATTCGTTCACCAAGAGAGGGATCCCCGACCGCCATCCAGGTCAGTTACTACGAGAGAGTATTGACGATATTGTTCAGCTAATATTTTGAAACACAAGATCTCATCATTGCTGACATGCACGAGACGCTCGGCCGTCCGCCCCTTATGCTCCTTGACAACTGGCCTATTGTGAAGCCGCTAATTGTGATATCGAGTCATGAAGTTGCCGAGCAGGTTTCGCAGTCGTCAAGCCAGTTGAAGTATAGTGTCCCAAAGGCGCCCACCGTTGAGCGCATCGCAGATTTGTTCGGTCATAATTCCATTCTTCTGAAACAAAATGAAGAGTGGAAAGCCATCCGCTCTAGATTTAACCCAGGATTTGCAGCCCAACATCTGATGACACATCTGTTACCAACTTTACTGGAGACAACTAGACCATACTTGAAGATACTGGACACATTTGCGAGGACCCAGGAAGCGTTCTCGCTTGATCTGCACACGACGAACCTGACGTTTGACGTCATCGGGGCAGTAGCAATGGAGGAAGATCTCCAGAGTCAACATATTGACCAGTCACGCCAAGGGGATATGATTCGCATGTTCAAGCAAATGATCTCCAGTACGCGTTTTACTTCCACTGTTGTCCTGCAGAATGAAGGGCTTGTTAACACCGACTATAGCGTACGGGGACGATAAGCTTCACTTGCCCTGGTGGCTCAGCCCTTGGGTTGTGGCGAAACGCCGGGGGCTCGGGGGGCTCATCTCTCAGCATCTACGTCGAATCGTGCGACGCCATTTCGAGAAGACTGAGAAAGTAGGCGCGACTACAACATCGCGCTCCATCTTGGCCCTTAGCCTTAAGGACACCAAGTCGCTCACCCCACAAGTGCTGGAAGAGACATGTGATCAGTTGAAGACCTTTCTCTTTGCCGGTCATGACACCACGAGCACGACCATAATATGGGCCATGTACGAATTATCCAGGACGCCTCATGCGCTGAAAGATGTGAGGGATGAACTTGACCAAATCTTCGGCTCCAAATCGGCCGCCTCATACGAGCAGACAGATATTCACGAAAGGCTCTTGGAAGAGGGCGGTCATGCCCTGATTCACCGAATGACATACATCTCAGCAGTCCTCAAGGAAGTTCTCCGACTGCACCCTCCAGCCGGCTCCATTCGCGCACCGACTATGAAAGGGGGGTTTACTGTGAGAACATCACAAGGCGAATACAACCTGAAGAGCGAGAGCTTCGTATACCTGACCACCACCTCATACATCGCGACAAGACCGTTTACGGAGATAACGCAGACACCTTTGTCCCAGAACGCTGGCTCCAATCTTCCGAGAAGAGCATACCTGCGAGCGCATGGCGGCCGTTCGAGCGAGGTCCCAGGAACTGCATCGGGCAGGAACTGGCCAACATCGAGGCACGTATCGTCATCGCCATGCTCGTGCGCCGCTATGATTTTGCCAAGGTTGGACTGGGCGAGCTGGAGCTAGATGACAGGGGCTTGCCGATGCTTGACGAACGTACGAAACAGTTCAGGGTCAAGTCCGAACTATACCCTGTAAGTCTCTTCCGTCTTTAACGTACCTCTTTTTTACGAGAGTAAACTAAATCCCCGACGCGTTCGTTAGACCATACGTATTACTAGTAAGCCTGTAGATACCATGATGATGAAGGTGAAATTCCGACAGGGAGAGACCTGAGGTGTTTCCCTATCCTTATTTCTTAGGGTTTGCGAGAAGCTACTGTAACGACTTTTGCAATTCAGATGCGATTTTTCAATTAATCAATCTTTCCAACTTAGGCTCAGGTTCCTTCCACTTTCTTTTACTCTTGGCCAGGTTTGTTCCTTTGCTGGCTCGTTAGATCACCGGTTAGGGGTTTCAGTGGTAAGGAGAGGATAGCAAAATGGCGACAGGGGATTGAATAATTAATCGTGTTTAACTTATATATACCAGTCGATATTCAACTCACTATACCAAGTTTCATTCGGCGTCATGAAAAAGCGTGACTCCAACACCTCTAACCGTATCAAATTACATTCTCTAACCTATTGCAGTTTTAGCAGCTAACTGCACTATCTATGTAAACAACCCCGAGGGCCTTACCTCTTTTTACTTCTCTCTTCCCCCTCTACATGAGGCATTCTGAGAAGTGCATGACCTTGTCCTGTGCTTCCTCCCGGCATAGAGGCTCTTGTATCTATCTGGTTTGCCACACCTTACCTCCTGGCTTAACCACAGAATGGATGAATAAACAAATGTCTAAGGTACCTATAAGCCTCTGCATATTTAATGATTTATCGTTGATCATAAGGCAATGTAGGAACAGACGCTGAAAATCACGCATATATGGTAAATTTGCAAATATCTATATAAACGAGCCCGAGGGCCTCACCTCTTCCCTCTTCTCCTTCTTTCTCTACACAAGGGATCACCTTCACTCTCTATTCATTGTTCTGTGGTCCCTCCCGGGGTGCAGTCCCTCTCATCTATCTACTCTGCCATGCCCTACCTCTTGGCTTGCCCCTAGAAAGCGTAGACGGATGAATAACACGTGTATAAGGTATAGATAAGCCCTTGCATATTGGTATGGAAAATACAGACCAATATAGCTCAAGATTTCCTATAGAGGATGCTTAGTAACCAGACGTAAAAAGCACAGCTTACCAGCGCATCTACAGGATGGAAATAAAATTTAATAATTTTTCTTTTTTAATAGGATGTAACTGGGCGTGGCATGCTATCATGGAGAGTTTAGGTTAGGTTTCTCGAGCATAGGCCAAAGCGTACACAATTAGGCGGTAGAATCGACACAAAAACGGGCACAAATCCGTGGTATTACACAAATTCCAGTAACTCGGCATTCCTGTGGCTATAAGACTCTCACCAAAATCTTGGTTTTCTTCCGAGTGTGCCATAATGAAAGCCTACCAACTGGTGAAGAGGCAGAACTGTCCGAATTTCATCACTTCTCCTCTCTCTTGGGGCTTTGTACGTCTCGACTTAAGCTCTTCTGTCTGTATGAAATGAGAGGCAAGGGCTGGTGGACTTGTACTACGAGTGTTGACTGTCTCTGAATGGCTTCAGCCATGTGATACCCTATAAGTGATACGTCCGGTAACGCGACATCGTAATCCTTGATGATGATCTCATCACAATGCGAGCTGAACATGGCTACCGAGTCCAGGTAATCAGAGAAGTATAAGCTTGAATTAGGAAAAGTGAAAGTGACCCCGTGTTTTGTCCAGAGGAACAGGAAACAGAAATTAGGTATCTACTTTGGCGAAATTGTAATGTAGTCACTTTTTTCCAGAACTGCAACAGCGATGATCACGTTATAGACCACGAGACTTCCGTGTTAGTCGGCAGTGCTGGAAATTCAGATGAGGAGAGGAAGATGACAAAGAAAAGGGGCGCATGGAGTTTGATATATTAGGGCTAGAGTAGACTAGGCTAAGCAAACTGCACCTCCGGTTGGTTTATGCTTACTTCATCCCCCATTATTGATCAGCCGATACCTGACTGCCCGCCTCATGCAAAGAAACGACGTTGTCCCTGCCATCATTTCCTCCTAATAACCCGCTTCTGACACGTCAGACTCGGTGTCGCTAACCCGACCGTGCCCACGGCGTTAGGTTGCTGAGCACGACCTCGGCCTCGTCGACGGCGCCCGTGCTCTCAGCAAAGCACTTTTTGACATCATCCAGAATATAAGCTAGAGGAGTGGCGTATGAAAGACCAAAGTGTCTGTCATCTCCGGGACAGTAGTTGCCGCCCCATAAGACACCAGCAGCTACCACCGTCTTCATGTCGTCGTAGTAGTACTCTTCGGACCCGCAGAACAGGCTAACGAGGGAGCCGACGTCGGTTTTTCTGCTGAAAACATTCAGCAGGCTCGGTTTGGGGTCGCCCTCATCGTCATCGTCGTCGTAATCGTAGGCACCGACGATGCACATGTTTGTCGTGTACTTGTTATTGCCGGCGTTGCAGAAATAAGGCACGCTGTTAAGCGGGCCAGATGTGAAGTAGGTGCCGGCGCCGACTTTGACGGCTTGGAGCGGCGAGGTAGATCTGCTATTTTTTAACTGCCGCTGGAGAGACTCGATAGTGAGGTAATGCTCGATGGTGACCTTTTCGCTTGCCATGGAAGGAGATTCACCCAACGAGTCCCTCATGATTCCATGGCGGTGAAAGGGTTTGCGACCTTCGTCGCTAGCTGTGCAGAGCTCGTTCTTCGGAAGCGCGTGGTCATCGAGATTTGTTTTGGACGGGTCCATATAGACAGCCGCCCAATCTCGACGGAAATATGTTCCGCTCTTGGCAAGGACCGTTTCGATGGGAGGTGCAAGGAGTATGTGGCCTATGGTGCGGTCGGATCCGCGGCGCATATAAAACTCCAAAAAGTCCTTCAAGGTTTGAAAGTCTTGTTTGTTGCGCCGGTTCAATGAGCACTCTGTACACGGGAGGCCCTGCTCGATGCGTAACGCGTGACTGAGGCATGGTTCACCGAGGAGTTGTTCAAGTGCCCGGATGTGGTCGTCGACGTCTGCTATTCGTTCCTTGTGGTCGACCGTGAGCTCGACTTCTTTGAGGCCGTCGCCAGTCGAGCTTCCCGCAGAAGAAACTCGGTCGATGCTCTCGGAGGTCTTGTCATCGAGGAGAGCATGGCGAGAGGAGAACAGACAGTTGTATCGTCGCGAGTTTGCGGAAATGCCCACGTAGAAACTGACAGAACCTGTCGCATGGCCGGAAGTGTTTGTTGCGACACTCTGGCCGAGAGCAGAGGTGAATGGGAGGAGGGCATCGTCCCAAGAGTGAATGAAGTTGCAACGCCTCTCGATTGGCCAGAAGAAAGGGTCGGCAGGCGCGCCAGGGTTGCTCGGCGACGGGGGTGAGGCTGTGGATGAAGCTTCGATGCGAGCCTCGAGGACCTCCAGCTTGAAATAGACCTCGCAATGGACATCGAGGCCGAGCGTGACCATCTGGGAACGGCATTTCTGAGCAAGGCCCACGCCGGCATCCCACTCAACCTTGCCGGCTTCCACCTCGATGAACAGTTGGCGGGGAGGTAAGCGGTGCTTTAGGCGATGGTATCCGATGCGGAGGACGTTGAAGCCGATCCAAGGCAGGCCGGACCGTTGCAAGATGGCGAAGATTCCGTTTGCGAGATCCTTTTCAGCGGGGAGACTACCGAAGCTGAAGTAGTCGCTGATAGGGTGACTGCCGACTGGGGCCAGCCGTGGGCCGTCTCTCAAGATACCGACATGTGGCCAGTCCGGGTCAGAAACGAAGGGTCAGTCGTGCCACAGTGAGAGCCCAGCCCAGCGCCACTGTAATAGCTCTCTCGGAGCTCTAGACTCGGTGGCACGGATGCCAGAACAACAGGAGGTGTAGATGCCATGACGATAAGAGGTGAAGGTGTGCTTGTCACTGGTGCTGGGTGGTGGATGAAGGTTGCAGATCAGGCAGGGGCGAGGAAAGAATTTATCCTAGTTTAGACAGGTCACCTGTACATTAAACGTTTGTAGGCTATTGCAGTGCTGCTGTATTGAAGGTGCAAATGCTTATCGCCCGGTCTATTGAATGAGCATATAAACAAGTACCGGTAGCTACAATATATTATGTACCCTTCCTGGTGCTACTGGTTTGTGCTTGTTGTCTATGACACCTCCTGGAGATATTCCCTCTCTCAGTATGCCCAAAATACACACAACACAAAATCACCTCCTCAAACCATAGAGGGGCGTGGTATAACCAACTCCATTTTAAGCTGCCATGACGCCTGAAAATGCTATCAAACACCAATAAACCGAGCCTGACCACAGACAAGAAGTCCTGCCGAGCAACCTTTGGTAGATTCAAGACTGACCTCTGTACCGGTAACTGCAAAGGCAACGGACACGATATGAAACACTCCCGACGCCACGCCAGGAAAGCTCAGTCTTAATTTACTGGATGAACGCGGTTGATGTGCTCAATCAGCTCCTGTATCCGGTACGGCTTGGTCGTCACACCATCCTAGGACATGCGTCAGTTCAAGCACAGAGAAGGATTTATTTACAATACGAAACATGAGCCACAAAAGGAAAGAAATTACATACCATGCCTGCTTCCAGCGCACCGCTAACCTGTGTGCTGCGCACATTCGCAGTGACGCCGAGGATGGGCACGTGCCCCTCCAGCTCACCGACCGACTCGAGCCTCCGCACCTCCTTGGTGAACTCGATGCCGTTCATGATGGGCATCTCGATATCGCACAAGACGACGTCGAAGCCGGCCGACGGGTTCCGGTCCGTCGGTATCCGCTCGGCGAACATGGCCTCGAGCGCCTCCTTGCCATGGTTGGCAGATTGTACAAGGAAGCCCCTGTGTCTCAGCTGCTTGCACAACACTCGCTGGTTGACGATGTTGTCTTCCACGACGAGCACCGAGGTCGGACTGGGAGGCGAATCCGGAGACACCTCCCTCTCTGCCACCTTTACTGCACCTTTACCCGTCCTGATGTTGACTGTCGGTTGCCTGTACTTCTCTTCAGCCACGAGGCCGAGAGAGCTGCTTAACCGGATGGTAGGGTCTGTTGCTGGAGTCGAGGGTGGCGGACGTCTGATGCGCTGGGCACGGATGTAGAAGGCGAATGTGCTTCCGACCCCTGGTGTGCTAGTGACGCCGATCTGACCGTCCAGCATCTCGGTGATCTGTCGCGAGATGAAGAGACCGAGGCCCGAGCCTCCGTACTCGATGTGAGTCTTGGGCGAAGCTTGCGCAAAGCGGTTGAACAAGAGGGCCCGTTGGCTCTCGGTCAGTCCCAGGCCGGTGTCGGTGACAGAAAAGGACAAGAAGACGTCGGACCGAGTATTGTCCGCTAGGTTGCAGTTGATGTCGGTTTCTGTGTCGAAGCTGGTCGTCGTGGGTTCCTTGGGGCGATACAGCTGTGGTACATATTCCACCCCTCCCAGCTTTCCCGACGCCGGCCTCTCCTCATGGGCAGAAGCCTTGATGGTGATACGCTTTTCCCTCGATTTCTTGGTGAACTTGATCGCGTTCGTCACGAGGTTGATGATGATCTGCAGGAATCTCTTGGGGTCCAGCATGACCCAGTCGGCTGAAAGCTTCTTCAATGACTCGTCCTGGACAATGGATAAGGCAATATTGGACGCCTTGAGTTCTAGCTCGAAGATTTTGAGAGAGGACGTGACCAACGTCATCAGCTCGACCCGGCTCGGCGATACTATCAAGAGGTCCGAGTCGAGCTTGGACAACGTGAGCACATCGTCGACAATCTGCTTCTGGTGCTGCACACAGTAGATGATCGTGTTGGCCGCGTCGAGTGCGCTATCTAGCTCCTTGGTGAGTGCCTGGTTGATCGATGCGGGTGATTCTGGCGACGGCTCGTCTTGCTCGTCTTGCTTCGCCGACTCGACAGTCAGCCCCTCGATAGTAGCGAGGCCAGTCTTCATGGCATGTAAAACTTCCTCTGCGCATTGCAACACAGCAGAGAGCGGGTTACGGATCTCGTGGCTGATCATGTCGATGAACCGTTCTTGCTGGTTCTTCAGCCGTATGGCTTCCTCCATCTTATCGGAAAGGATCTTGGCCGCCATCTTCTGGGCGCTTATATTGGTCACCCAGAAGTCGATGTAGGCCAAGGTGCCATCCTCTCTGAGGTTGGAGAAACCCGTGGCCAGAACGTAGACGTCGTTGGTATACGTTCGACCTCCCTCGCGTATGGTGAACTTCTCGTCCTTGAGCCGAAACTCGCATGTCTCTGGGCCCGAGTGCGTTTGTAGCCTTTGGAAGAAGTCTTTCTTTTGCTGGACGTCGTCCTCGTGCACAAACGGTAACCAGGGCTGAGACACGTTGGGGACTCGGCCTGGGATAAAGTTGTAATGCGTGTGCCAGGCACTATTGGCGTAAATGAGATAGCCATCTCGGTCAGTCCGACAGATACCTAAAGGACAATGTTCAGCGTAATTCCGGAAGCTGTCCTCGGACTCTTCGAGTCTCTTGGTATACTCCAACAGTTGTTCCTACTGGCTGTCAGTAACCATACCACCGTGGTCAAGTGAATAAACAAGAGGTCTCGGCAACCAACCTCGATCCATTTAACTTCACTTATGTCCATGATCAGAAGCATGACACTCTCCACCTCGCCGGATTCGTTCAGATCTGGGTATATTGCACACATCGCTGTCCTGTGCTCGGAATGCATACTATCTTGCGAGAAGGGCAACTTGGAGCGCAACTGGAGCGTGCCGCCCTGTTTGGCTTTGAGGACCTCCTCGTGCCAGTTGTGGAGCAGCGGTACGTCTTCCTGATAAACTGAATCTACCCAGGCCAGGCTGTTGGTATCGTCTCGGCTGGTGCCAAAAAACGTATTCCAAGCCTCATTTGCGAATAAAAGCTATACAGTGATATTAGTGCCTACCTCCAGAAGGTCCAGCTTAGGGTTTGAGCAAGTACATGGCGACCTACATTGTAGTCGGTGTCGAGTATGGCTAAGCCTGCGACAGAGCGCTCGGCAAACTTGAGGAATTTTGTCTCGCTTCGTTGGAAGTCGAGGGTCGCTTCCTTGACCAGCTGGTCCTGACGTTCAACCTCCTCGGACAGCCTCACTCGCGAAATCTGCGCCTCCAGAATGTTCTTGACCAACTCGAAAAACTCTTGGTACAGTGGGCCGTACCTGCGATACGGACTGATGGCAACGATCAGAAAGGCAAAAGCCATGCCCTCCGAGACCAACGGGATCACCACGAACTGTCGCGAGGGGACTTCGTCTGCCACCTTGGCATTCGGGGTGAGGAAACCGTCCGGTGGCATATCGGCAGCCTCCACGACGAAGATCGAATCGGTTTCTATCGCATCAAGCATAGTCGAGGCAAAGCCGTCGGTGCCAGCCGTCAAGTTCAGTACGGGCTTGGCTAGCACTGGTTCCGCACCCAAACCGGCGCTTGTTTCCAGCGAACACCGGATGGTTGCCTCCAGGACAGAACAATCCGCCGGGACAATGGGATCCAGCGTATAGATCATAGCCGACCCGATGTCTTTGCTCTCGCTCGTCAGACCGGCCAGCGTATTCCTCCACAGCTCTCTGAGGTCGTTGGCTTGTATCGTCAGATCGGTCAAGTTTCGGGTGCAGTCGATCTGACGCTGGTGGATGATGGCGTGTGTCAGGTCTGTCGGCATTCCATAGGAGCCCTTCACCTTTCCGTCCGCCCCGAGGATGGGGATCAACTTCCAGTCAAAATAGGTCTCCTCAAGGAAGCCCTGCCTTTCGATCAGGACCATCAACGACTCCCCCTGGAGGGTACGGCCATTCTGGCGCTGGAGGTCGAGCGTCTTGCCGAATACTTCCCAGAACCGGGCAAACCCTTCTCGAGCGGGCTTGCCCATCGTGTTAGGGTGCCTATCCCCGAGAATCGGCACTGCAGCCTCATTGTAGATGATGAGATGGGACTCTCCCCAGTACATAATACAGGGGCTGGTATCGGCTATCATGAAGCGAACCACTTTTGGTTGACAACGGTGAGCAAGAACAACTCGTTATGGACGGTGATAAGGGGGAGGGGGGCACTCACTTTGGCTCAATTCCGGCGGCCAGGCATCTCTGGGCCCAAAATCAGTTTGGGCCCAATCAAAATTCTCGAAGAAGTCCTGGAAGGTCGAGGCACCATCAGCACCACCAGGCGACTGATGGAATCCGTTTACCTGTGCCATTGCTTTCAAGTGAGTGGGTCGGATGGACCGGCCCTGAGCATCATCATGCTTGACAGTCATCAATATCTATCTCTCTGCTGCCACCGTAGATAGAGACGGAGTGACGACTGTGCGAATGTCGCGTGCATGGAGCGACACAAGGCTCAAAATGTGTTGCCGATCGAGACGGGACCCTGATAGCGTCTGAGACCTATGTGGCTTTTCCTTTTGTAAACTGGGAGATGTGCCGAGGTGCAAGAAAGTGGTGTCAGCGACACATCGTAGATAGAGGGTTCGAAGATCGATAAGAAGGTGGTGTTCTCCGCTCGCTACTATCGTTTCGGGTGCTCTTGTCACACAGCACAGCCTTATGTTGAAAAAGTAGTAGTAGTTCTGGGTTAAACCATCCAAATATCAGCCTAGAAGCCTTATGGAGGATGAGCACTTGAGTGTGCCTAAGTTCGGCAGTAAGTACGATAAGATGTCCAGTATCGGAAACATTGGGGCGCCAAATATTCAACATGTGGAAGTGCGAGTCTGCCGCAAGGCTAAGTTATAGGCAGTGTGGGCCATACGTGTTCTCTGTTTCTCTCTCGTTCTTTGCTCTAGCCTCTAGGTTAAGGCCGGAGAAAAGCTCCGGGCCGAGCACAGCAGTGACTAAACCCCAGCACACCAAGGTGCCAAGGATCACGAAGTTGGGAATTCAGGGAAGAGTGGATGAAGCAAACATAGTCAAACAATTAGCCCAATGACTAGTTCTCGGATAAGAATTAGGGCCCGCGGGCTAAGACCGAGAGTGCAAGAGCTCAAAGACAGATGGCACTACTGCTATATGGTAAATTTATATATCCATAGAAGTTTAAATTGCCTGATCGGTATCTTCGCTCGGTACCGGCAACTTGCGCCAGTAGAATCTGGGGGTGGCGATGGTAGGGAGGGAATTCCAAGCATAACGTCGCAGCTTTCGGAGTAAAGTCCTTTGGAAGTTGGAACGCTCTAAAGAAAGGAATCGAAGATTTGTTTCACTATCTAGGTGTGACCCACGCTATCTAGTTGGCTTCGATGTTGACTTGAGTCAAGATCTACGGCTTGGAGACTCATGTTACACAGCACGTGTATGTGTTACCGCAAGACTGCTGGCTTGATGTGGCGCAGCCATGGCGGGGTACTGTGATCTGTCCTAAGATTTTAGGTTAGTGGGCTTGGTTTCAGCTTGGCAAGTTATCCCGTACATAATACCTGCAACCCCTGTACATTGATATTCTTCGGTTTCCGTTATTCAATAATACCGTTGTTGGAGCCTTGAAAGGTTTAGCATTTGGTGTTCAACTTTCCCCTCCTGACACTTTGTCAAAGAGTTGAATGATCGATGTAGACAACGCCGTCGACAAGTATGCTGTTTTGCTTAATAATTGATACGATATGGCTGAAACCAGGGCACGCAGGGGTACTTATTTATTTCCCCGACTGACACACGGTTCCAGGCTTCCAGCACGCGGGTGATGTGCCAATCCATACATATATCTGGCAGAGATCTGCATAACGACGAATCGGAGACATCCCGAAACCACCCTATTACCACGTTGACATGCTTGGGGCCTCGGACCTGACTAAGCTCTCCAAAAGCCACCCGACCACCACCGATAACCACTCCCTTGACGGAGGAAAATCCGATTCCACAAACGCGCAGCAAAGGCAGGAATTTGTAGGGGGCTAAGGTCCTGGAGCCTTCCTAATCGAGGGCTGGGCGCGTTAGGTGTCCCAGTTGGCGAATAGGAACACCAAATTAACATGCTTGGGACCTGACTAAGCTCGCCATCCTTCCAAACGTCCGTTGTAACCTGACAGGTAAGCAAAAAAGCACTCTACCTTGTATCTTGAGGCGCTTCATTTAGCCCAACAAAAATATATTAAAAATGGGTTCCCATGCGTCCGAGTCAGAACCGCCCGCGCCTCCCCTTCCAAGGGCGACCCTGCTAAGTGTGCGAACAGGAAAAGTCCGGCCCTTCGGCAACGGCCTCCTCACCTCGGGAATCAACAAGCAGCCCCGCGCGGGGAAGGTCCTGCTCACGAAGCTCGGATTCGCCGGCGACGAGCGCGAGTTCCCCCCGCACCGATCCCCCGACAATGCCGTCCACCAGTACGACGCGGGGCACTATGAGCGGTGGAAGGCGGATCTCCCCGACCTCGACGCCGACAAGTTCGCACCGGGTGCCTTTGGCGAGAACATCACCACAACCACTGGGCTGTCCGAAGACAATGTCTGTATAGGGGATAAATTCCGCCTGGGCCTAGGGGCGCTTGTCCAGGTGTCCATGACGAGACAGCCTTGCTACAAGATCAATCACCGGTTCGAATACAAGAAGATGTCGAGCCTGGTGCAGAAGACGGGCCGCACGGGCTGGTATTACCGCGTTCTGGAGGAAGGGCTCGTGGAAGAAGGCGACGAGATGGTTCTCGTGGAGCGTCCCAATCCCACCTGGTCCCTCGCGCGCCTTCAGCATTATCTGTACACGGACCGCAACAACGTCGAGGCGATGACGGAGCTTGTGGCACTCCCCGGGCTGAGCGAGGAGATGCTAAACCTTTTCAAGAAGCGCCTCGAGCAGGGCAGGGAAGAGGATATGAATGGTCGGCTGCAGGGCGATGTTGCGACGCCCTGGTCGAGTTACACGGTTGTTGAGAAAACTCGGCTGACGCCTCGTGTCCAGAGGTTTGTCCTCGCAGCCGACGACCATGAGAATATGAGCGCGGATGAGGCTGCTTTTAGTCGCTTGGCTCACGTCCGGATCAAGTTCGGAATCGTCGGATCGAAGAAGTTCACGCGCGCCTATTCCGTCGTCTCTGGTGACATGAGGCGCTTCGAGCTGGGGATCGCGAAGGACGACAACTCGCGCGGCGGGTCCGCGTATCTTCACGGTAATATAGCCGTCGGTGATAAGCTGCAGGTGGCTAAAGGACATTCCAAACGGGAGCAGCAGCAGCAGCTTCGTACGAAGAAGCATATTTTTATCATCGGCGGCATCGGCATCACTGCTTTCATCGCTGAGATTCAGAGACTGGGTAAAGAGGGTGGTTGTAGTGATAAAGACAGTATTCGATACGAAGTCCATTACGCGGTGCGCAGCCGTGCCGAAGCAGCATTTCTCGACAGACTTCCAAGCGACGACACGATCATGCACCTATACCCCAAGTCCGAAGGCAAGCGTCTCCCACTCAGGGCCGTCATCTCTGACAACGACGACCCAAGCGCCACGATGATCTACTGCTGCGGTCCCAACGCCATGATCCAAGAGACGCGTTCCCTGACCCAAGAACTCGGATACCCCGAATCGCGCGTGCATTTCGAAGATTTCGGCGGCTCGGTCACGGCAACGGGGGAAGAGTTCGAGGTCGAGGTAAAAGATAGCGGGAGAGTGCTCAAGGTGCCGGGGGACAAGACGCTCTTGCAAGTCCTCAGCGAAGCCGGGTTCGGCGTCGAGGGATCGTGTCTGGTGGGCAGTTGCGGGACGTGTTTGCTCGATTACTCTGGCGGAGTGGTGGAACATAGGGGCGTGGCGATTAGTGAGGAGATGAAGAAGACGAGCCTCTTGGCTTGTGTTAGTAGGGCGAGGGGGAGGGTGGTTGTTGATTGTTGAGTTGTTGGCAGTTGTTGCGATTGTTGATGTTGTTGGTTTGTTAAGTTAAGCAAGTATATACAGATTTAGATACAATATATATAAAAGGGTGATGAGATGACCGCCCGCTCACCGTTTTCTTCCTTTTTTTTCATATCAAGGGCTTCTCAGAACGCATATGATTCAAGAATCGCATCGCATCGCATCGCATTTCTGGTCTCATTTCCAGTACTATCTATCTATCTACGCTATACCAGATAGTAGCTCATAAGTACTCGACTTTGTAAAATGAGACGTTTTCTGGGCAGAGAGAGGCACATCGCCCATTGCCCGTCTCGGATTTCGCCCATCGTCAACGATGCCCATATTCCATGCACCTGTCGTTCGTGGGCCTAGAGAACCATCTCCCGTCATCATAGCCCGTGCGTGTGCCCCCGTGATGAAATAAATGTCTCCCTTCTCGAAGAGGAGACAAACTCAAAGTTTCCAACCACGGTGCTGCATCGTACACTCGGTGAGTGCGTCGTCGATGATGTCCATGAGCTTTTGTGCCTGGTTCATATTATATACCAAGTTAGTAAGAAAGGAAGAAAGAAAAGTACAGTTGAAGGAGAGTTGAGTTATAAGTTCAAAAAAAAAGGAAAGAAAAGAAAAGCAAAAAACTCACATGAGGCATGAGGAGCATACTCCAATGATTCGCGCCCGCGACGACACGCGTCTGCGCCACGGCCGTGATGTCGTCGTTCACATCCTCGTACTGGTCCAGCTCGTAGCCGAGGCTTCCCCAGAGCAGCACGCCCCAGCCGTTCAGGCCGTAGAAGCCCTCATACCGCGACGCAAACAACCAGCACACGACGTTGTCGTTCTCGGCTGTGAGGGGGAGCTGGTGTTCGTCGTCGTCGTCGTCCTCCTCCTCCTCCTCGGGTGTGGAAGCGGGAAGGGGAACGGGAGGGTCGAGGGGGATGAAGATGTTTCCGTTATCATCCTGGTACGGGCCGTCTTTGGCCCAGATGATGACGCTGCCCTTTGTGGGTCTGTGGCCTGGGGCGAGGGGCCGGGGACGCCATTTGTGGATGCATTTCAGAGTGGCGAGGATGCGGGTGCGGTTGAGTCGCGTGTCTGCTAGCAGCGATGAGGAAGAAGAAGTAGACGTGGGGTTCGTGCCGGAATTGGACGGGGCCTGGGTGATGCCGATGTGTTCTAGCATGCTGAACAATCCCCACACGTTG
Organism: Xylariaceae sp. FL0594; assembly: GCA_022385605.1. Lineage (NCBI taxonomy): Eukaryota > Fungi > Ascomycota > Sordariomycetes > Xylariales > Xylariaceae > Xylariaceae sp. FL0594. The sequence goes on from MU280860.1 coordinate 117,315, forward strand.
TCTATCGTCGGCACTGCCTTCCATGTCTGTCCTGGTCTGTGCGCTTTCATGTCGATGATGAACAGTTTCTCGACCTCGTCCTCTCCAAGCAAGCGCGTCATTTCAAAGGCGAAGATGGCGCCGGCTGAGTACCCGCCGAGCAAGTACGGGCCCACGGTTTGGATCTGTTTCATCTTGGAGATGTAGAGGGGTGCGATTTGCGCTGGGGTGTAAGCCGCCATGCCGGAGGGGTTGTCGACGAAGGGGGACTCGAGAATGCAGACTGGGTGGCTGTCGTTGTTGGCTCTTAGACCCGGCAGCTGCGCGAAGCTTGATTTGGATCCTGTTAATCCTGCCACGAGGAAGAACGGTCGGACGGGTGGGCCATGTGCGGAAGATGCAGCAGCAGGAAGTGTTGCTGCGCGTGAAGGAACAGCCTTTCTGCCCGGATGGGACGGGAGAACAGTGCCTCTCTGCTTGCAGCCACTGGTAGAATCCTCGGATAGTGTCATTTGGCCAATCTTGGAGCGTACGTCGGCTATGGTGCGCATATCCCTGAATGCGGAAACTGGAATGTCGACCCCTTTCATAGCCTTCATCTTCTGGGCGATGGCGATACGCATGAGGGAGTCGACGCCGAGCTCGGACAGACGGGTGGCCTCGGTGATCGAGCTTAGGTGGACGCCCGTCTCAGACGCAATGGTCGAGATGAGTGCATCTGCCATGTCCTTTGCGGAAGATGTGCTCGTTTTGCCGCTTCCCTGGGTGGTGCCGCGAGAGGAAATAAAACCGCCCCGAAGCGACGTTTTCGCTGATTTCTTGGTATGCTGAGCCATCTCCGAGCCTGACACGGAGCGGATCAAGGTTCGAGTCCTGCCAAAGCCTTGCCAGAGTGCAGGTTTCAAGATAGATTCGAGCCTAAACTTAGCAACAGCGACGAGTGTCTCACCTTGCCAGACATGAACATTGATTATGCGATTGCCACTGTCGCTGTCCGTGGTCATGCGCACGTGGGTGGTATACATGAATTCCGGCTCCAAGTCGCAAAGCATGGAGAATCTGTCGATGTGGAACGCGAGGAAGCCCTTCTCGAGGCTGACACTTGCCATGTTGGCCAGGAACGCGCCGATCTGAACGAGCGAGTCGCCGTGATAGGGGTTGAGTCGGACAAACGCGCCAACGTCCTCCTCAGCCGGTGTCGGGGTGCACACGACCTGGGCCACGGCCTCGCGGGTCTCGGAGTCATACGAGATTCCAGGGATAAAGGCATTGATGATTCCTCGATAGCGCTGAGCGTACTGGACGTAGGAATTGAACATCCCGTAAAGGGACCCAGAGTCCAGTCGGGTGATCCTTCGTTTGCCGCGGCCACGGCCGGATCCACGGACGATGGCCTGACCAGCAGAAAGGGCCTCTATGCTGGCGTCGTCCTCTCCTTGGGATTGCCCCCGGAATACCTCGCAAGAACCAAGGCTGCTCAGCTCACGGCGGCCCAGGTCAGAGTCGAACCGGACGAAAAGAGAGTCCTGCTGTTCGTTGCTCGAATATCGTACAGTGATCTTAATCTCTTGCTCTCTGCGGACATCTTCCACCAGCACGAACGGCCTGTCCAGGGTCATGTTCCGGACCTCACCCAGGGGGACCTTCTGCTCGTCCTCCTGCTCTGACAGGTGCCGGTTATTGACATAGGTGGCAGCAGTCAGAGCCATGTCGACATACACGGCCGCTGGGCAAACGCCGATGTTGCCGAGGCGATGGCCCTGGATCGCGGCGCGAAGTGCCGGGTTCGTAAGAGAAGATGTGAAGACGACTTCAACACCGTCGTCGGTAACGCTCTCACGCACCAGCTTTTGCACCGTGGCACTCGGGATGAACTGCACGGCATCTGGCCCTCGGTTCTCTGGTCCACTCCCCGACACACCAACGTCGATTCCCATCGCTTGTGCAGTCTCGCTCGTATACGGCTGCCAGTACAGCTTTGTATCAAACGCGTAGGTCGGCAGGACGAGCAACTTCAGCTTGGACTCGAAAGGGCGATGGAATTCCTTCCAATCGATAAGGCAGCCTGCCTCCCAGGCCAGCGCGACAGATTTCGCCATCTTCAAGTAGTCATTTCCGAATGGGAAAACATGGTTGCTCAACAGTCGGTCAAAAGGGGTGCCGAACTTGTCCCTGATAAAGCACACACACGAACCTCCGAGACCGACCTCGAGCCACAATGGCTCCGCCCCTGAGCGAAGACCGTCTCGGATGCTCTGCAGAGCCTGGTTGAGCCGAACGGGACTTGTGAGGTGGCGGCCGAGGTAGTTGGCGTTGAAGACCCCCTCCTCTGATACGACCTTGCTTGTCACGGTCGACGCTACCTTGATCTTGGGTGGCATGAAGGAGACTGGCTCGGCTATTCGGACCATGTCGTCAGCGATAGGACGCATGTACTCGGTGTGATAAGCCTGGTCGATCCCCACCAGCTTGGTGGCTGTGAATCCTCGGGAGCTGGCATGCGACATGACGGCTTCCAGGCTCTCACTTGGTCCCGCCACGACATGCGCCTCGGGAGAGTTGTAACATGCGATGTTGCTTTCTCGCAACTTGGGGCTCGCGGCCAGTATGCTCTTAATTTCGCCCTTTGTAGCTCCCTGGATGCTTACCATGCCGAACCTTGATCCGCCCGTCTCTTCGTTCGACCGGGAGATGAGTGCAGCTCGCTGGGCGACGAGGTACAAGGCGTCCGAGGCGGACAGGACGCCAGCGATGCAAAGGGCTGCATACTCGCCTATGCTATGTCCTGCCACCATGACCGGCTTCACGGCCCAAGACATCCACAACTCGGCCAAGGCGATCTGGACGCACACGAGCGTCAGGTGGAAATCAACTATGCTCCCAGCGTGGTACCCGTGGTCACGAAAGAGGACCGTGGGTACAAAAAAGTCGGGCCTGTGGAAACCCTGACACATCTGTCCAAGTGCCTTGATACGCTCCCGGAAGGTAGGGTGCGTTTGATACAGCAACCGAGCCATCTTGAAGTCCTTGGATCCCTGTCCACTGAAGACAAAGATCACGGCAGGAGTTGGGTCAGGCATGACTGGTTCCTGTGATGCAGAGTCGTATTCGAGATCCTCCTCGATGCTATCCAGCAGACGCGACTCTAGCTGCTCCCGCGACCACACGACAAAGCATATCCGCCTCTTGTAGTGGCTCCGGCGGGCGGTCAATGTGTAGGCCAGGTCGCTCACTTTCACATCGGGATTCGCGGCCAAGTAATCGAAAAGTTTCAGTTTGTACAGTTCCAGCGAGAAGTCTGTCGCCGCGGAAATTGTAACGATGTGCCAGACGCGCGGATCCTCTTCACCAGTCGAGTCGGTCGTTTTATGGACTGGCGCCTTCGAGAGTAGCAGGCATGTATTTCCACCCTAGTTTTAGTTCAACCGAGTCAGCGACCATGAGTATAATGTTGGAGAGAATGACAAGAAGCATAAAGCAATTTCCCGACTTACGGCGGCATCGAAGCTGTTGACAAGAATATTCCCTTTATTCTTATCAAGCGTTCTGGGGAATGAATCGATGCATATCGGATCCATGTTGAGCTTCTGGAACTCCGGATTCAGCGTCGTGTCCAGCTGGATAGTGGCCTGAGGGGGAATCATGTCCTCTTTGAGCATCAGGGCAGCCTTCGTCACGGCCGATACGCCGGCGGCCTGGTTGGTTTGACCTGGGTTAGCTTATTGCCTTGTCTGCAGTGGCCCGTGGGGCGATAGGTAGGAGTTCGATGCCACGTAGACTTACACTTTCGGAATGTCCGACACTGGCCTTGACGGAGCCGACGTGGACAGAGTGGAATTCACAATCTTTGAAAAGTTCTGATAGCGCCTTCATCTCGGCAGCATCACCAATCTGCAGATATTGTTGCTCGTTAGTACTTGAAAAGCATGACAGGAGAAGAACAGAAACACAGCACTCACCCTTGTCCCAGTGCCATGCATTTCGACGTAGCCCACATCTTCGGGCTTGACATTAGCCTTACGTAACACCTTCTGCATAAGTCTCTTTTGGGACTCGGGATGGGGGGTCGTCATAGAGTCTGCCGCAGCAGAATAACTTCGGCCCCAACCAGTGATCAAAGCGTCGATATTGTCGTTGCTCGCAATTGCATCTTCTAGCCGCTTGAGCACCAAGACGCCGACAGCCTCGCCACGGCAATAGCCATCGGCATCGGCACGGAACGTCTTGCAGCCTCCCGAAGGGGCCAGGAATCCGGCCCGACCCAGGGCGGCGAATTCGAAAGGACTTGTCAAGATCTGCGCACCCCCCGCCAGCGCCATGTCACACTCTCGGTTGACCAGGGCGGTACAGGCCATCTCGATGGCGGTAGCACTCGAAGAACAAGCGGTGTCGACGCTAGTTTTGAGACGTAGTCAGCATGCTAGTAGCAGCGAGGTCGGGTGCTGGTTAAGTGAAAAGGGGGGTGGGATGTGTGTGTGTATACTTATACATACCTGACAGAACCACCATCGAAGCCAAAGTGACGACTAACTCTTGCTGGAGAAAATGCACGCAGGACCCCGGGTGCAGTATAGACGTCCATGCCCAGTTGAGCATTGGTCTCCCGCCATGTATCCCCACTCTGGCCAAAGACCACAAGAGTGCGGTTGTGGTTGGGCGAAGAAGGACTGGACGTGTCGACAGTATGCTGGACACCTGCCTTCTGCAGGGCTTCGTGACTGACCGTCAAAAGCAACCGGTGTGTAGGATCTGTGCGGAGCGCTTCTCTCGGCGACATGTTGAATAAACCGGCGTCAAATTGTCCAGGGTCCTCAAGGAAATACCCGTCCGTGTTCATTATACTGTTTGGGCGCTGTCCCGTCGCATCATAGAATTCTTTTAGCGGGAAACGGTCAGGGGGTATCTGTATAGACCGATAGTTAGATTGGTTACTTCGATATCAACTCCTAGACAGTATCTATAGTTCCTTACCTCTTGATGGGTGGTTTGGCCTCCACGTAAGAACTCCAGGTATTTCACCAAGTCATTAGTGCCACCCGGTAGGCGAACCGACATGCCAGTAATGGCCACGGCACCGGAGCCAGCTCTGAGGGATGGTGGATGGGATACGTCGTGTTTGATGGCCGGCGCCGGTATTACTTGGACTGAAACTCCATTGGAGCTCAGGGTTGAGCTCAGCTTCTTGCTCAAGGACGATGGGCCGACGACGGACAGTCTCACGCGAGATCCATGGCGTCTTATCAGCACGGCAGCCTCTTCAACGGTCCTGCTTAGATGCAGGGGCCTCGACATGACATCCGCGAAGATGTGCGGTACCACCTGGCGGAGTGTTACGCCGCCGTGAGCTATAAGATCACTCGTCGACAGGAACGAGGCCCCAGGACGAAGAGCTCGATTCCAGATGGGCAAGGAACGTTGCACGACGGACCAGAAGTCGCGCCCGGGCAGGTGCGGAGCATGGACTGCGCCCGCGATTGGGAGCGCAACGTGCAGAGCACCTCTCAGAGCTGGCGTGGCCAGGAAGCGTGCCAGCACGCTCGGCGGGCCACTGACAGTGACCGCGTCCCAGGCCACTGCCGAGATCCATAGACTTTTGAGCTGATGCGTGCCCTGATATGACGTGTGGTGAGTGAGGGAAGACACAAGCAATGACACGGAATGGGTAAAAGGGGGAGACACTCACATTGGTCTCGTGAAACAGATCCATCAAATGCTCCATGTGATGCTCGGACATGCTCGGGAAGTGGTAAGACCAGATCCCGTGGTGGGATTCAATGTCTAGGCTCCGCTCGTAGGAAGCGAGCACCATCTGGATGTATGGCGGGAAAGCCTCGACGGCGAGCTGGGCCAGGTCCGTAGCTGACGATGCTGTTGCGGCCAGCGCGGCCGGAAAGGAGGAAACGCATACTCCGAGGTATACGCAGCGAGAAGTGAAGAGTGTGGGATCACTTTCACCACGACTGTTTTTTTTTGGTGGGTAAAGAAGAGAGAGAGAGGGTTAGTCATCAAAGTTACTTCTTCCCTCCTACTAGGTCGTGTCACACAAGGAGAGTGTGCCATGTGGGGACACAATAGAATGGAGGGAAAGAACGGCATGAAGGGAAAGAAGGAATAAAATGGAGATGAAGGGAGAAAAAGGGGAGAAAACAGCACTTACAGAATCAACTCGCCCAATCGGGCCAAGTACGAAAGAGTACAAGACGCGAAGACGGCAGATCCGTCCGTCTTGTCATGCTGCTCAGACAGTTCAAGCAGTGATTCAAACTCTGCAGCGGCCCCCGTCTCATCCGGGCGGAAGCGTGGATGCAGCTTGCCGAACGCGATCTGGCAAACATCGGTAGCATCCCGCAAGAACTTGGACAGGATGTACGACTGGTTCGAGGCGGCGGCGGCGTACAAATGCCGAATCGTGTCTCCCACATTCTCGGTTTGGTCACCGAAGAGAAGGAGATGATCGTAAGGCATCTCGGAAGTTGACGCTCGCTGCACCATGGTGCTGTCTCAAGTACCCAGAGGAGTTATCTTCTATATCTTGACAAAGTGCATTGGTGTCAGTGTGTCCAAAGAAGAGCGGTTGGGAGATGGCGAAGACTCAGAGTGACCATGGGAAGCATGATGAAGATGAGTAGTGAGGGAAGAGGTGAAACCTTGGAAGTGCCATGATGGAAGAAGGACTGTCACTCAAATGAAATGAAGCATGTCTAACTGGTCTTCCATTTTGTCTTATAGGAGTGACAAGGTGTTGGTAAGGAATGGGAAGTAGTTACATAGAGAGAGGTTGACAGCAGGTAGATGCTGTCTTGTCAACTGTGCGCCAGCTAGGCTAGACTACCTTGGTCGATTATCAGTGCGATGGTGACCCGACGTCGAGGGATCTGCGTTTCTCTATTTGCGAGGGTTAGATAGCTCAGGGTTTAGAATGGTGTAGGCTGGAGATGAGTAGATGGCAAAAGGTGTGTTACCTTGGGAGAGGTGATGGTGCTTGATGATCTTCCTCGATACGAAAAGTGCCCGTCACCCTCGAGTTCCAGAGCCGGTAAAGCAATAGAAAAGAGAAATTAAAAAGAAGAGGATGGAGCTCTGAAGAAATGCACCCCTTCAGAAAGAAAAGGTTGATGAAAATGGAAGGTTGTGATGAAGCCAAGTGGAAGTGGGAGTTCCAGGTGGAAGGAAGTTTTGGTAGGAACCTGGAGAAATTCAGAGAATGAATGGGGTGGGTGGTAATTTTATCTAGCTGGGGAATTTATTCTCTCGCACCTTGTGGAGTTTAGCCCTATGCGACTACAAGGCGTATGTGATAAGAGACGTATCTTCGAGGAAGTCTTCATTCATATTCTTGGAGCAAGAGGGAATGGAGCTATCGAAGTATGGGGTTCGCCGATGGGGTTTGTGATAGTATTTTTAGGTGGCCCATAACAAGTGAAGAAACAACATAGACCTCCCGGGCTGACTCTTTGGCCCCTCTCTACTCTCCCGGGCCCGCCTCCGGACACAGGGGTCGATCAGATGAAATACTGACTGATATACTTTGACACGGATCAGTGACACCAACAACCTCGTTCACATGCCTGCCGGTGTGTGTTCCACTCATCCGAGATCCGGGATGCATAGAGTCTATCTCTTTCTCTTTCACCTCTCTCTTGTGAGTCTACGTGAGCCCTCAGTTCTCGTTTTCTTGTCTAGTCACTGAACTACTAGTCTCCCGTCTCCAGGTATCACAATGATAATGATAGCCGCTTTCTTTGCCTGTCTGAGCACGCTTTCATTTCGTTACAACACTTTGTCTTCCCTCCCCTTTGAAAGCCTGGCATAGCTCACACATGGTATATCTTCCGACAGGTTCGAGGAGTGCGTGATCGATAACCGCTTGTGCCAAGGACAGACTACTAGTAATATCCGGGAATTTTGTACGCGTGCGGAGACATTGTCAAAGTCAGTCAGAGATATTTATCGTTCAACGTTGGACAAAGGGATAAGAAACGGGAGAGATGTAAAGAAGGCACGGCTGCCCCTACAAGCATTCTGTTCAGAAGCACGTCCCAAAAGAGAAAGAATCCCGCTTTTGTCCACTCATGGCAACTGCCGTGGCCCGAGTTTGCTGGGTAAGTCAAGTCACACGTAGCCAAGCTAGTCTCATCGCGCGAGTCTCTTACTGAAGCTCTTGCGTCACAGCCATGTTTCTGACTAGGTCATATTATTATACCTACCTAGGCTTTTGTTCCTGTTAGACTGCTTCTACGACTTGAGTTCTCCTTGCAGAGCAAGTCCCAACAATGCCTCATGAGGGCGAGGACCATGAATCTCTTCCACATCTTGCCAGAAGCTCGGCTGGTCTCCAAGTCATCGTATGCAGTCTCCCTCGAACAGGGACCAGCTGTAAGGAGATTCTCTTTCCGAGCTTGTACAGAGACATCCCCCCTTTTTGTTCATCACACCACCGGGTTCATGAAAAGATAAGCTGATAACATGCATTCCTAGCTATAAAGCTGGCCTTGGAGAGGTTAGGTATACGGAAAGTCTACCACATGACCACATTTGTCGAGAATCCCGAGGACTACAAATACTGGGCCGCCGTGACGAAGGCGAAGATAGGAGGGAAAGAAGCTCCTCGCTCTGTATGGGACAGCCTACTCGGTAATTATCAAGTGAGTAAGGCATGCCACAAAGTCGTTCGTCAGGTTCTGTTCTTCTTATACTATTAGTAGCCCTTGAAGCTAACTCGGAGAGTCATGACTTTACAGGCAGTAGTCGGCGCGCCAGCATGTTATTTCGCCGTAGATCTCGCCAGGATATACCCAAATGCCAAAATCATAATCCTCAACCGCGACAGCGAGAGCTGGTACAACTCTTTTGCACAGACGGTACAACGCATGATAAAGCGACGAGAAGAGCTCAGGACGTTGGAGAGGCTCATTAGGCCATGGGTCCCGCAGCAAGGATCGGCGATCATCCGTCTGGGAAATCTCTTGTCGAGGTCAGGCGTCGGACTCGGCTGCTACGGCAAAGACGAGTGTCTGAAATACTATCACGACTACTACGAATATTGCAGGAGGAATATACCGCCCCAACGCTATATCGAGTGCAGCGTCCAAGATGGCTGGGCGCCACTCTGTGCACACCTGGGTATACCGATACCGGAACGAAAGACAACGAATGGTTGGGTGAGAGAACCGTTTCCTGAAGTAAACGATAGAGAGACGTTTGCCGTCTGGACGACGAACCTTCAAAGGACACTCATAGCGGAAACAATACGGAATACTGCGATTCAAGGGGGTATATTACTTGGGCTGACGCTGTTCTTGATACTGGCGAGGTATTTCATGGGGACAATGTAATGCAAAGGAGGATAAATTTTCCGAGTGCCTGCTGATTCCCAGGCAAGACGTGGAACATCTCTGAGAGTATCGGACAGTGGTTGGGTAATCTATCTTTGCAGCCTTTCGACTTGCATGTAATAGCGCATTTGTTGACTCAACGAGGATAGCAGGTCGGAAAAGGCATCTCCTGACGGCATGTTTTCTACCCGTTTCGTGCTTCATGACAGCAACAATCTACATTACATCTCCCGTCCCCTCCTGATCATTCTTAGGCTTTGTTTGTCTTCATACTTATGAGCCGATGAGTCAATGCTTACTGGAATGGCATGCCACCATGAGTCCAACAGATTCCCAGGTTACCCTGAGATGCAACCCTTCCTCTTATGAGTCGATGTGGCCATAATAGGGTGACTCCTCTACACCTTCACAAAAGCTTGCTCACAAATATTTGCCCACCTGACTAGTGGCAGATGTTAGCCAGCCGAGGATGGGGACACCGATATTGGAGAAGCATCATGTCCAGAACAGAAGTTCAACCACGGGTCGGGGCTCAAAGCTTCTCCTTTTTATAACCGGTCAAGAAATGTGTAAACACACCCTGCCACTCCGTCTCCGAATCTCATAGTCTCAAGATCAAAAGCCAAGTGCAGTCTCCAAGCATGTTCACAACATGTGATTCCGACATGGCAACACTCAGGGGGGAATCCAACATCCCCCCGGGAGTTGCCCCCGCACGCCCCCAACGATGAACCCCGCACCCAAACTCCTCACTAGCCTTACAGCGGGATTACGCCATAAGATACCGGCGCACAATTGACCAATAGAATGACGTTGTGTTGCCGTATATGGTTAGTCTCAGGAGCCACAGTGTAACTTTATCCAGCCACTTCTATACTGTACATATCATATATCATTCCAGATCATCATCCTCCCAACACTCGATTCTCTCTTCCCTTTCCTATCAGACTCAACGCTTCAAGTATTCAAAATGGAGCGTGAGAAGAGCGAGCTACCGCCCTACAGCGCAGTAGCCTCGCCAGAATGGCCGCGACGCCGCGGCCACGCGATCAGGCGGTCTAGGGGGTTGCGGGTTTTTGCGCTCGCCTGTCTCGCCTTCATCGTCTATGCACAGTGGCTGCAGATCGGCCAGCGGCCCAGCGTCTCACATCTCTCTATCGACAAGCTGGAGGATGATCTGAGAGTATGCGATAAGCTCAGGTCCAAGCCCAGGGATCCGATCGGCGCAGGCCGTAAGCGCAACGCTCGGTACATCGATGGACACAAGCCCACGCTCATCAAGAACGCCACCATCTGGATCGGCGAACCTGCCCAGGGCACGAGCGCCGCAGATGCGCGGGCCGGGAAGGGTTATTCGTGGATCAGCGGCGATGTGTTTCTCGAGCATGGACTCATCAAGGAGGTCAAGAAGGACATTGATGTCAAGTCCCTGCCTTCGGACACGATTGTCTGGGATGCACGCGGACGCCGTCTCACTAGCGGCATCATCGACATGCACAGCCACACGGGCGTCGACAGCATCCCGGAACTCGAGGGCAACGAGGACACCAATGAGCTGAGCGCCGACATCACACCCTATGTACGCTCCATCGATGGCATCAATCCGAACGACCATCAGATCCAGGTGATCAAGTCCGGTGGTGTGACGACAAGCCTGATCCTCCCCGGCTCCGGGAACAACATTGGCGGCGAAGCCTTTGTGATCAAGCATGCAGTCGGCAGACCCGATGGCCGGAATGAAACGTCTGCTGCCGATATGCTGGCGGACCCAGATCGCAACTGGCGATATATCAAGATGGCCTGTGGCGAGAACGCGAAGAGGGTCTACGGCAAGGTGGGCGAGAGGGGCCCGACTAGCCGCCTGGGAGAGTCCTGGGAATTCAGACACGCATTCGAGCAAGCTGCGAACCTGGTACGCGCCCAGGACGACTGGTGCAATACCGCCGATGTGGTCGGCGTAGAGAACATGGACAGCTACCTTCCCCAAGACCTCAAGTGGGAAACGCTGGGTGCCGTCTTGCGAGGACAGGTGCACGTCAACACGCACTGCTACACCATCCCCGACCTCGAGGCCTTTGTCGACCACACCAACGAGTTCAAGTTCCCCGTGCGGGCCTTTCACCACGCACATCAGACCTTCCTCGTGCCGGAGATCCTGAAGCGCGCGTACGGCGACTCCCCGCCCGCGTCCGCCCTCTTCGCCGACAACATGTGGTACAAAGCCGAGGCCTACATCGGGTCCGAGTATGCGGGCAAGATCCTGTACGATAACGGGCTGACCCCGATCTACGTGAGCGATAACCCGGTGCTCAACGCGCAACACGTCGTGTTTGAAGCCGCCAAGGCGTTCGGATACGGTCTCCCCTACCACGCAGCGCTCGCCTCTGTCACGACAGCGCCCGCGGAGAGACTTGGTTTCGCGAACCGCCTTGGCAAGGTCAAGCCTGGTTTCGATGCCGATATCGTGGTCTGGGACAGCGACCCTCTAAGCGTCGGCGCCACGCCCGTCCAGATCTGGATCGACGGCACTGCTCAGTACGAACACCCGGTCGAGCTGAAGAAGCCGTTCGATGCAGATGTCGCCGCTATTCCAGAGCCTATACCAATCACAACAGAAGACCCTGTCTCTGTATCGGATCTAATCATTACGGGCGTCACAAAGTCCTTCCTGACACCTCGCGATTCAATAACCAGCGAAAGCCAGAACTCGACTGTCGTTATCTCCAACGGCAAGATCACCTGTATCGGCACATGCGACGAAGAAATCGCACAAGCCTCCAAAAAGCGCAACGTCAAGACAATCAACCTCACAAACGGCTACGTCACCAAACCTTTCACAGCCTTCGGCTCCATGCTCGGCCTCAACGTCATCGACGCCGAGAGCGCGACCGACAACGGCGGCAGCCCCGAGGTCTTCAGCCGGGGCATCGATGGCCTCGCCCTCGACAACAAGAAACTTTTCCACGCGCACCGCTACGGCGTCACGCGCGCGATTTCCGCGCCCAGATACACTTCCGGCGGAACGCACCAGGGGACGAGCGTGGGGTTCCGCACGGGCGCGACACACGCCCTGCAAAAGGGTGCCGTGTTCAAGGAGGACACGGCCGTGCACTATACCCTGAACTTGCACGCCAAGGCGGGAAGTACCTCGATCTCGAACGCTGTGGGCGTGCTGAGGAAGAAGTTGATGTCTGCCGTCCACTCGAATGAAACTACTACTACTACTACTACGGAGGAGGATGGATATGCATACGCAGAGGAAGCATTCCTCAAGAAAGTCGTCAAGGGCGAGCTCGCGCTCGCCATCACGGCGCATAGTGCGGACGTCATCGCCTCGATCCTGAAGATCAAGACCGCCGTCGAAGAAGCCATGAACAACAACAAGAACAACGCAAAGGGAGAAGGGAATAATAGTATAAAACTAGTCATCCTCGGCGGCGCCGAATCCCCTCTCCTGAGCCGCGAGCTCGCGACCGCAAAGGTCGGCGTCGTCCTCGCTCCCCTGTTCTCGTACCGCAAGTCGTGGGACCAGCGCCGCGCTCTCACGGGCGCGCCCCTCGCCCACGACGGAACCGCCGTCGACGTCCTCTTGCGCGACGGCGTCAAAGTCGCCGTGGGTCTGGAAGAGGACTGGGTTGTCAGGGACTTGGCCTTACTCGCCGGGATAGTGTGGAAGAATTCTCAGGGCAAGATTGATGAACAAGAGGCGCTGGATCTCGTGGGCAGGAACGTGTTTGATGTTCTCGGGTTGGTGGATCCGGATGAAGGTAAAGGTGAAGGGAAAGGTGAAGGTAAAGAAGGTAAAGGTGGAAGGGTTGATGAGTTTGTAGTCTTTGAGGGAAGTCCCCTGGAGATAGGAGCGCGTGTCAGAGTCGTGGCGGATGGGTTGGGTGAGGATGTGCTCAAGGTTTTTGAGTATGTATAAGTTAGAGAGGGAAGGTTGAGAACCTCTTTGTATTGACCACGTTCATCCGTAATGACATAGGTTCAGGGTTGAGCAATTAGTATGTAGTAACTAATACTACATGTAGTAATACTAAAGTAAGTAAATCATGACCTGGCTGTAGTATTAGTATAGCCTGTTACTACACTATAAAAAATTGTAGTTACTAGTAGTTACTACTGTAGTAACTAAATTACTACACCGATTTTATTATTTTTAATTTTTCTACATATAAATTTTTAAATTAAAATAAATAGGTATTGTAACGGCCGCCCCATGTCGAGAGTGAGGATCATGATGGCCCGAGCTTCTGGATGGGACTTCATCAGAGATCTCGGCGTCAGCAGCTTGTT